>BGPR01044603.1:0-12562 GCA_013235015.1 Araneus ventricosus | reverse complement strand
CGATTCCGAAAAATATAAGTTCGGCTTTCGAAAGAAGTTCTTTCTCACAGCAATAACACAGTTTATTTGGTTGTATTTAAATCATTCCACATTATCAAAGAAGTTCAAACGAAGCTCTTGAATTTTTTCCGAAGATAACAGATACTCTTAAAAACATTTGTCAGAAATGTCACCATATAGTATTCTCTTTTCTAAACTCAAAATAAATTATATTTTATCTTTAACTTCTACTAAAAATTATAATTTTATTTTGAAAAAACAGTCACCAGTCCTACTTAGCACAGTTCAGTTTTAAATATCGATCATTCTATGTACGAAAAGACTGTTTGCCTCAAAATTTCATACAATGAAGTAAACCGTAGCAAATTATGTTTAGCATCTCAAAACGTTCTTGGAAGTTTACAAGGACATTATCACGCTTAAATAATAACACAGCCTCTCAGTCAATCCTGGGAAATTTTAAAAGTTCTTACAAGGAATTGAACAGAAGCACTTTCGGTTCCCACCACTCCAATAATTGATTGAGAAGTCACTGTGAGCATAACAAAACAACATTTTCAGATCTAATTTGAAATCCTTTCAAAGAAGGAAGCAAAGCAAAGGCACTTTCGGTTTCCAAATCATCCAATAATTGATTGAGAAGTCACTGTGAGCATAACAAAGCAACATTTTCAGATCTAATTTGAAGTTCTTTCAAAGAAGGTGGCAAATCCATATTTTCCATTTGATGATGGTGGCATTAGCAGATTATAAGCGATCTTAAAAACGAAAGTAGTATCGCTCGCGTTAAAACATCCAATGGGAAAATATCTGCAAACATCATCGGGAACCATTATCAACTCCCAATATAACGCAAAATGATCACGAATATAAATTTAAAAGCAGGCGAACTCGTCGTCTCCACATCAGAGCAGAGGGAGAAATGACAGCAACAGCAAAAAGTATCCCGAAGTATTTGGTGAATCCATTCTTGAGAACGCATTCACGGGAATCGAAATGCGTGATTCTAGCAGTTTCCGAATTACATAAGAGGGAAACAGAGGACGGGAATCAGGATCTTCTTTCGAAAGGGTGGGAGGATCAGTCTGTATCCGAGAATGAAGCTTTAAATAATGTTCAGAGCAGCTTTCAGAAGTTGGCTAAATAAAGCGTAATAAATGAGCGTAAGAAATAAACAAAAAATCATTTTAAAAATAAAAATCTTAATGATATGAAAATTAATTGATTAAAACTATAATTGTTCCAATATTTTTTTATAATTCAAGTTAAAATGTAATGAGTAAATTAATTAATTACTTATTCAAAATTAAGTTTAAAAAATGCGAAAGTTTAAGTGAAGCAAATATGTATGAATGGACAGGTTAGATTTAAATTACTACCATTGTTTAAAATACTGCATTTTCTAAAATATTACATCAAAATGAATCAATTCAATTGACTAAAAGACATCTAATATTGGATATTAAGCAAAGTTTGTAGCAGACGCTTATGAAATCAGTTTACTCGCAATGCAATATGCTTGAAATAATTTCAATCCAAATTCAAATATTAATTTTTACTGCTGAAAATGAGACGAGTTAAATTTCTTTTAAAAGGCAGATACTTTTAAAATACATTATAGCAAAAAGTAAATTGTAGCGGTTACAATCAGCTGCCTTCTCCTTTCTATGGTAGGTGGCGCTACTGGAGCCATCTTTTTCCCATGATGCCTCTGTGTCATTCTTGTCTGTGTGCTTGTCTCGTGATGTTGTTCTCTGTCTTGTCTTGTGTCTTGTAACTTTAATGTTCTGTGCTGTGGAACGTAGTCTAATAAAAAATGGCTCCTAAAATTGAATGGATTCTTCAGCAGCACTACACACAAACTTGAGTCTCGTCCCTCTATAAAGTTAATTAATTAAAGGCGATTCAGACCTCTAGTCCAAAATATTAAAATGTAATAATATTTCAGGCTGGATTCGGCTGAAATTATGGATCAACTGTAAATTCTTCGTCATTGCGAGCACAGAAAACATACTTTAATATTTGTAACTAATAAAAAAAGATAATTGTAAAATTATACATTCCAGGATTATTATTAAAATATTTTTTTAAAATGAAATTAATCAAGTAAAAAAATCGTTTGGCTATAGAAGAAATTAATTAAAAAATCGTTTGGCACCAATATATTTCAAAAGATATGAAAATAGAATGGCAACGCCATATTTGACTCTATTCTAGAGGTTCCCAACCTGTGGTGCAATATAGCCTCGAAAATTATGTTAAATTTTTTTTTTGAATTAAAATATTTTCCTGGTGATAACACAGATAACCTAGATGAATCCAAAACCTTTAAAAAAATCAATTCAGTGAAGTAAACCTTCGTTCAATACATAAGAGGGATATATTGTAAATTACATATATTGTAAATTACCAATAAATGAAGGTAAACCTTCTACATTATGGGGATTCTAAAGAAATGGCTGAGATGCGTTTAAATTTACTTTAGGAAAGGATAGATAAAAATAAAAGGATATAAAGAGTTCAATCAGGTGTTATTCTATTTAAAGATGATTAGTTTTCTATGGTATATTTGTTATCATATGAAATAAAGAATATTTGAACTATTTTTACTTATTTTACAATGATTAATTACGAATTTTCAAAGAAAAACCAGAAAATAAAATGTATTTCACTTAGCAAGATATTTTACTTAATTCCGAGAAAATCTGCATTTTTGTTGTATCGCGTTTAGAGTTTTTCATGTGCTTTAATTTAATCTATAATTCAATCCAAATCAACAGAAAAATTCCGCAATCATACACAGCCTCAAATATTATAATCAATTACTAGACTACATGATAGCATTTCACAAATGTACCTACATCCGGCATAAACACGAAGCGTTCATCAATGTACGTTCGAAGAAAGTAAACTACGTGTGGAACGTTCGCGAAAGTGAACCGATTCAAACGGCGTTTCAAAGAATGTGGAGGGGATATATTATCTGCGTTAAGGGGGAAAAAAATGTTTCCCTTAGCTTGAGTTTCAAAATTCTGGTTAAATAAAGTCTAAAATATTCCCCGTTTTACGTAATCTGAATTTCAGGCTGACGTTCATTTTGAACAGCGTTAAAAAAATACTGGACAATAGCGCTCACCTTTCAACTCTTTTTTTTTTGTAGTTGTTTGTTTTTCAAGGACTGTAAATATATGAAAATAAAAATGAAACTTTTTTTTACAAAGTTAAAAAAAATCTAACGAAATAAAAATAAAAACAAATCATTTCAAATAACTCATAAATTCTAAGATAATTAAAAAGAGAAATCTCAATATAAATTGTAAAACGGTTCGAAAACTAACGAAATCTTCCCAAAAATAAATTAACACACACACACACAAATCATTACTTCATCTTATTAAGTAACTATGTCTCCCTCAAAATTGAATCGCCCGACTTGACTTTTCCTCCAAATTCAAAGTAGGACTAAGTCAAATTTGGAAAAAATAGGTTTAGGAAATTGGCCGGGAATCTTTAAATTTACGTATGTGTAACTAATTGAAATTACGTAGGTACTCGTATAAATTCGATTTTGAATTACGGTCCCTTTGCCATTTTTATTTACAGGTACAAAAAAAATGTTACTTGTTTGATATGACAAATATTTGTATGATATAGGTGTAGAAAAAGACATACACCCTTGACATAAATATATAGTAGGAGCTTTTTCTTAGATGTTTGCTATGAACAGTCTTTTTCTCCTGAATGCATTTTATCCCTTTAAATCCCTAATTAATTTACCAGCAACTTTTTAATTTTATTTTTGCACCATTAGGTAAATTTTGGTGCAAAATTACCCCAGGAATGACGAAACAACCTTTTTAATTAATTGAAATAACTTAAATTAATTAATAATTAAAATATTTTAATTCTTGCATTCAGCTGCCATCTAATACTTTCTGTTGGAACTACATATTTCGAGTTTTTGTGCATACCGTCAAGGAGAAACGGCCGTATTATGAAGATACAAGAGTGATTAACCCTTTAACTCCGGATACTTTCTTATATATGAGGTTTATAAACCACACTTGAGTTAAAGGGTTAAGGAGGACTTTTTCATGTATTGTCGGGATACAAAAGGTTAATTTTAATTTAAACTCATGTATTAATGTAAAACATTTCTAAACTTTATTGGTTCCCGCCTGAAAATCTTCCATAACACATTTATCTGAAATTTTCTAATATTTGTAAGCAAAAGATTTCAAGCAAAATCATACCGACTTAAATCATTTCCATAAAATTTGGTTCATAATTATTTTAAATTTAATTAGTTTTTATTTTCGTTAATTAATGCTTGAGTTTCTTATTTATTTCTGAATTTTGAGGTCGCGACGAAAATTTTGAAAGGGAATGGGGTCGTGAATATATTTTTAAATTCGAAAAATGGTCGCAACTTAGAAAATGTGAGAAGAATCCTTGCTTTTACTCATAATCTGACAAGTAAATGCTCTGTTGTAACGAATCATGCTTTTGATTCTGGAATTCTGTGTTCAATCACGCTAGGAATTTTATAAAACATTTTATTGCATTTAATTTTATTTATTTATTTTTTAAATCCGAGAACATTATAGAATCATTATACAAATGAATTTCGGTAATGCTCGGCAAGTTAGTCAAATTTATCCCTCGTTTTGGATAAATCTCGCAATTCTGTATCACTGAAATTATCTGAAGCGAGTATCTCCAAAGTTCTACGCCACACCAACGTGAGGACTTTGTACACATAACAATATTGTTAGCGTTCACCAGGCGCGCTTACATGAAGGATTTTCAGTGGAATAGGGTCTCGAACCGAAGATTCTCCTACCTTAAAGCTTGGTCTGTCTGATATACTGGCCGCTGTTGCCTGGTGGCATAGACTCGGCCAGGAGCTGGGAACTTTTTGCACTGAAAGGCATTATTGAACTTCGGCAATTGTGCAAAAGGCCGTACGAGCAGTATCTTAAAGGTTATTGTTATGTAATTATTGTTATATTACAGACAAGTATATTATTTCTATGTAAATTGTAAATAACTGGCAAGGCCGCATATGGCCTCAAGGCCATAAGTTCCTCACCCCTGGTCTCGGTTATAAGATAAGATGGTCTTGAGTTCGACACTCGATTCTAACGGAGACATGCCGTGTATGCTTGCATGGTGCACGCTTGATGTCAAACACTCTCCTAATGGCGGGGCATTGAAGTTTGGTGTCACCCTCATCACTTTAACTCGATTCAAACTGAGAAGGCCCCCCCCCCCAACAAAAAAATAGCTCTCGTGTTTCTTCCATGAACAATAATTTAAATGAATTAAAAATAAGCAAACACATAGTATCTATCTCCATTTTTCGTAGTTTCCTATCACACGAACTAATAACGTCAGGGACAAATTTCCTATAGGGCCGAACTAGGCCATGACCTAGGGCTCAGCTGTCTGGGGCGCATGTACAGAAGAAAAAACAACCAAATGTTTAAACATTTTTAGTGTTTATAAAATGTTTTTAAAATTAACATTCGTAACATTAACGCGCGAGGACGCGTGTTCCTTACACTTATTCGATGACGCGCATCGGGCCCCGCAGGCCCGCGGTCCCGTTGTTTCAACAAAACGCGCAGAAAATTACATTTACTTTAATAGGAAACATTTGCTGCACTAGTGTACAGAATATGAAATATTAATAAAATAATTTTCAGATAAATCTCTTCTAGTGAGCGCATTAAATTGAAGAAGATTGATGACTGCTTGTACTTCCAACATATTTATGAAAATGTTGGCTTTCCCCTTCAAAATTACCTGAATTCTCCTGGATATAAGTATTAATGCATCATCTATCTCATCGATAAGCATTTCCAAGAATTTTGAACCGATTATACAACTTTCGCATCACCACAGTTTTCGGGTATTTGCATGACGATGTTGTGTGTAAAAGTTCTCATATTTTTGCGAGGCTCTTTTTTACACCATTTGTTAACTCCACCTATCTTACCGTTTACTACACCATTTTTCAACTTCATCCTTCTTCTAAATAGTCGGTGGACTCACAAATTTCAAATTCATTGTCTATTTACTTTTCAGAATTCGACTTACGATATCTAAGTAAATCAACAGCAATAATTTCTTCGTTTTCTTTGTTTATCGATCCTTAATTAGATGATTTTCAGCTAAAAGCTTTTCTAATCTTTACATCTCATATTTGTAGTTCGAATAGAGATAAATTGTCGAGATCTATCTGTTCTCTTTAGCAATCCTACACAGAAACGCGAGCGCCCCCTTTGGGCTTCGGAGGACCGACTGTTTTCTGAGATAATAAATGTGGGGAAATTCTTGAAATACCTGTGGTCAGCAAGACCTTGAATGCAGCTACTGTGAATCATCTGGGATTTTTTCGTTCAGGGGTTCATTTTCCGTAATAAATTCTTGCAGGCCCGATGCATGTCCTCCCGGGTTAAATATATTGAGTGATTCATTTTTTTGTCTTCAGTGGATCTTATCGTTTCTTGCCTTTTAACCAAATTGCATTGAAAGAGATTTACAACTATCTCTGCACTTCAAACTTATCCACAGATAAAAGCGCGAATGGAGAAGTATTCCAGACGACTCAAGAAATGGAGTATTCTTGTGGCAGTTATTATTATGTTATTTTATAAGTAGTGCAATTTTGAATTAAAAATTTTGGTTCAAAGATTACAAAGATTGTCTTAAGTGCTTTTATGTTTTAAAAATAAACTATTGTATATTAAATTGAAAATTTAATTTTGGGGAATAGAGTGTGTTTTGGCCTAAGGTGTAGAAATGTGTAAGTCCGGCCCTGAATAACGTTTCTACGTATTAAAAATAAACACTGTTCAGTAAGGAATCACCCCTCCCCCCACACACACCAAAAACAACGTCAGAAAGCGATTTTATCAATTTAATAAGGATGTTTCAGAGATGGATGGCTGTGTTTATTAGTTTTACTTCCTGCTTATTGAAATACCTTAAAGAAAAACGCATTTTCTAAAAAAATGCTCGACCCGACACTATTTGAAATAGCGATCCATATTTTATTTTTAAGTTCTGGTCTAGACGGTACGATTCAGTGATTGTTCCTGGAATTACTTCATCGAATGGGAGAAAAATGAGGATAATTGCATGGATTACGTAAAAGAATATAATTTGAAATCGAATCCAAATGTATTTCCCAGAATAAAACAAAAAAATAACGGCATGACATGGACATGGAGAGAGAAAGGCCATAACATAAAACACTATTAAAAGTTTTCACTCACATAGAAAAAAAATTATGATGTATGTATGTAAAACTATGGATTGAGTATTCACTTCGCAGTAAAAAGCTTTTCATCGGCCGATGCTTCCTCAGAATATTTCGCAATGCACAGAAGCATAACGGATATTACTCTCGAGAATGCAGATAAACGCGCACGTGGTTTAAAATGCAATAAATATGGCATATTTACAGCCAAAGGATTTTGATAAAAAAATCATAAAAAAATATTCAAATAAATAATTAATGGAATAGAATAAAGAGAAAAAAATGGCTGAAGAGAAAAACACAGTTTTAAAAGTTCTCACGTGCATAAGGAAAGAAAAAAAAAAAGATTTGTGATATATGTACGACTGTGTATTGAGTAATTTATTTCTCAGTAAAAAAAAAAGTTTCATAACTACGATGCGGAGATGAAACATTTCAAAACGTGCTTAAACAATGAATTATTCCAGCAGATCGTGCAGTAAAACATGTTCTTTGTTTAATATGCAGTATAATTAAAGTCAAAAGATTTTGATGATGAAGGAAATAAATAAAAAATATTCTATGCTATGTTTTTTCAAAATAATTACTACCTTCCAGTTCATTAAAATGAGAATATTTAATGAGTTTCTGTCTGTCGGAATTATAGAATTAAAAAATTACAAAACCATATCGTTTTTTTTTTTTTTTTTTTTAACCCTGATATGAAATCAGCCGTTGCCACAATTTTTTACATTGATCATGTGCAGAGTTATATTTTCATCGTTCATAATTAAAATTCAACTTTAAGTTTTTCTTATTTTATTTTAAGATTTTTTCGAAATTTTAGAACATTTTCTTTGACGACCATTTTCACATAAATAAAATGTTCAATTTTTGACACTTACGTAAAAAAAAATACACAATTTATTCCGCATTATTAAATGAAAATGTTCAAGAAATTTATTAAAGCATCTAGTTTGCATTATTTAGTTGAAAAAAAAGTACAAATTATAGAAACCCAAAGCGCAAGAGGCAAAACCATATGAAAGTGGGTAAAGAGGCATTACTCCACGTGTTAGAACTTTGAGATTTTCTTTGGTAGATGGCTATTAAGTCAGGAGAAATATGGTAGTACAAACGGTTAACGGGTGTGGGTCTTTAACCCTTTAATTGCAGGTACTTTTAGTACACCCTATCGCCCTAAATACACATACACAAGAAGAAATGCATATGTCATGGATTTAATGTGATAAAGTGGCGAATCAAAAACATATGCATGACAAAATATACATTTTGTAATCAACGATAAAAATTGAAATAATTATATATATTAAATAATTATATTTATTTATGAAAATACATTTTTATAATTTAGTGTTAAGATAAACGATAAGAAAAAAGATTTATTTTATTTATTTGTGCAAAATTTAGTGGTACATAAGACATTTATTTATCTATGCAAAATTTAGTGGTACATAAGACATTTATTTATTTATGCAAAATTTAGTGGTACATAAGACATTTATTTATCTATGCAAAATTTAGTGGTACATAAGACATTTATTTATTTATGCAAAATTTAGTGGTACATAAGACATTTATTTATGCAAAATTTAGTGGTACATAAGACATTTATTTATTTATGCAAAATTTAGTGGTACATAAGACATTTATTTATCTATGCAAAATTTAATGGTACATAAGACATTTATTTAATTATGCAAAATTTAGTGGCACGTAAGGCATTTATTTATTTATGCAAAATTTAGTGGTACATAAGCCACAGCCTCAGGAAGTGGTTTATAAACTACGCCCGCGTCAGGCTATAATTTAAGTATGTGGTTTATAAACCACACCCGCAGTTAAAAAGTTAAGATAAACAGAAACGGCAAAAATGCAACGTCGTAGCATGGATTCCTCTAAAGAGGTTCGGGTCCCGGTGGCTGAATAGTAAGGTGCCAGCTTCTGATGCTTCAAGGTTCGAAACCTGATTCCACTGCAGATCCGTATGTGGGCCTGGCGTACACTCAATCAAACGTCGTGGGTGAAACGTCTTCCCGCAGCGCCGGTGCGAAATCTTGGACAGGAAGGTGCCAGCTCACGTGTCGACCTCGTCATCTGACCACGGGTCAAAACGAGGAGGTCCGTCCAAAAATAGTCCTGGCGTTGCTGCAAAATCGGGGCGTTAACCCATTAATGCCCAGCGTTCCTAGAAATGGACGCTTCTAAAAATGCGTTATAAACTCACAGGAGTTACCTTTTCAACATAAATTTTACAAAAAAAGTATTTCTAAGCATTCATTTCTTTTATATTCAATCGCTGGCAGCACAAATTAAACTTTCGGATGATAATGTAGCCTTTTTATTTTCAAGTCAGGCTCGAAAGTAGTTTTTTGCGATGCGAAGAAAAGGGCAAGTTTGTTCAATTATTTAACTCGCATTTAACAAATATATCAGTAATAGAATTGCAGTTTAGCTTAGTTTTATTAACGTCCCATTTCAAAGCAATACGAGAGCTATTTTGGGATGCACCTCGTTATTTTGAACCGTGGTCAGACGACTAGGACGATACCTGAGCTGGCAACACCCTCTCCATTCTGACTTCCCTCCTGTTGAGTCTTTTTTACTTTCTCGTATACAAAGAGAAAGTATTGTAATCGTCAAAGAATTCGAACTCGAGATTGTGACGAATCTCCACGTTTTAGACCTCCCTGAGTCCGAAAAACACAATTTTGGAATTATGTCTGTCTGTGTGTCTGTGAATACGATAACTCGAAAACTGTTAGAGCTACGGGGATGAAATTTTGTATGTGATCTTTACACATAATTTGTAGGTTTCTATCAAATTTTGGACAAAATCCGTCTACGGAAAGTCTGCATGTTTGTATGTCCGAGGTCATGCGAACACTAACTCAACCAGCGGGAGTGGCCTCCCCTAAACTTTCTCATATACTTTTCAAAAATTTGTCATTTCCCTTCCCCCTGCATTGATAAAAAGTTCGAACCAACTGTAACCCAGAATGCAATGACTATCAGAAGGTTTTTCATTGTAGATTATAGTGATAGTAAAATATTTAAGTGAAGAATCATATAAAAAGAGATGCCTATGTATTAAAACTTAGCAATATTTATTTTCCATCACACTCCAGCAAGATACGCCATTATACGAGGCAGCGAAAACAAGACAGTCAGATAAAACATCTATCTCAAACTCCGTCTCAAGGACAAACTGACGTAATCCTCCCGTTTGGTACCAGACTGCTAAGGACGCATGCGCATGGAGATAGGTTTTGAAACGAATGCTTAACAAGTATGCGATTAAACAGTCCGACAGACAGCCAACCCGTTGACGGATTTGGCCCAAAATTTTATTTGGACCTACATTCATGACGATAAAACTGTGTACCAAATTTTATCCATCTAGCTATTCAAGTTTCTGAGTTATAGTGTTCGCATGACAGCGGACAGACAGAACATGCAGACTTTCCGTAGACGGATTTTGTCCAAAATTTGATAGAAACCTACAAATTATGTGTAAAGATCACATACAAAATTTCATCCCCGTAGCTCTAATAGTTTTCGAGTTATCGTGTTCACAGACACACAGACAGACATAATTCCAAAATTGTGTTTTTCGGACTCAGGGAGGTCTAAAACGTGGAGATTCGTCAAAATCTCGAGTTCGAATTTTTTGACGATTACAATACTTTCTCTTTGTATATTTCGTATACGAGAAAGTAAAAACTTGAACAGCTAGATGGACAAAATTTGATACACGGTTTTATCGTCATGAATGTAGGTCCGTATAAAATTTTGGGCCAAATCCGTCAAAGGGTTGACTATCTGTCGGTCTTTATAATTTACTTTGAAAAGAATCCGTTATCTCCAAGCGCATTCGTACTGGAAGCAATCTTCTGTGTACGCAAAAGCTATGGAGCGAATTGCGTCAATTTGTCCTTGAGCCAGTAAGAGCGGAAAATCGGTACGCATCTCTTTGAATTTGATTCTTTACCTAGATATTTTTCAATCTCTATAATGAAAAACCTTCTGATAGTCATTGGACCCTGGGTAACAGTAGGTTTGAATTGTTTTAGCCATGCGGGGGAAGGGGAAACGGCACCTTTTTGGGCAAGTATAAGTTTAGGTGAGGCCACTCCCGCTGGTTTTTATTATTATTTACATGATTTGAGCTTTTTAAGAAATCATTTTTATTTATTTATTTTTACACTGGATGACTCAGTTTTATAGGGGTTTCCGCTCTCCATTCGTTTTTGTGTTTCTGAACTTATTGTATCGAGTCGGTTCCCTGGTGTGGGATTCTCTCGACGCCTGGTCCATGAGCCCCGAAAATAGATGACTGTTCCAATTCCCAAGTCTCCCCGTAATTCTGCAAACCTGTTGCAACGTAGGCAATGCCCTAACGGTTGTTTAGATTTTTTATTTTGGATGGGGCTATGAATACTGCTTTTTGACCTTCATTTTATTTTTAAACTACAAAATTTTAATCCTTATCCTCCCCTTTTGGCCGTTTCCATAGGACATAAAAGTAATTTTTAACTTGCTCAGCTTTTACTCAGACAAAACATTCTGTAATTGATGAATAGATATTCCCTGGTGCGCGGGACGTGGATTGCCGATGACTGGCCTAATTTCTTCCTTTCTATCTCAGAAGTGATTTTTTTTTATTTATGTATTTTTAATTCAATGTTTTGCACAGTTTTTATTTGTGTGTCGTTTGATGTGTAGTGCTGTTTTGTTTTTATATTGTGGGGTTTCAATCTTTGGCTTATTTATATATCTGATTTATACTGTTTTTTCTGTGTTTGTTTCTTTTTCAATACTTATATATTTTCACTGTTCCTAGCTTGCTCGAGTAGTTTTTAAATTTATTGCGTTATGGATGTTTTATATTTTATATGGAAAGAAAGAGGCTTCATTTTGCGAGTATCATTCTCCACACTTGGTGGTTGAGTATATGTAAATCAAGCTATTCTCTCCCCACCGAGGTAGATCGAACCGTGTTTATACTCCCAGCTCTCTTGTATTCAAAAGTACTGCACCTGTTCGGGCAATGCCTGTATCATTTTATTGTACCCAATAAATCCCGTCTTCCATATGCTGGTGGGCGGCTCTCTCCTAGGATGGTCCTCTCCCGGCCTTACACCCTTCTTAGGTAGGCCGGGCCAGTGTGGGTATTTTTGCACCACACTAGCGGGAGAGCGTTTGGCCACTACGTATGACTTAGTGTGCAACAGACCCCATTCACGGCGGATCTCGAGTGGAATCGGGTTTCGAACCTGGAAACCTCCGGCCCCG
>BGPR01044602.1:0-12562 GCA_013235015.1 Araneus ventricosus | reverse complement strand
TTTAATGCCCTTAATATTTGTTCCCCCAACATATTTGATTATTTACACTATGTAACACAATAAACGTTTCCACCAAATTCTTTGTAAACCTGTATAAATAAGTGCAAAAAATGCAGTGAAATAGATAAAAAGTTTAATTTTCATTTAAAATTGAATAGTTAAATAAATATCATCTGTTTAACAGAAATTTATTCCCTGAAAAAATGTAGTATAATATGTAGTAAGTCTATAATTTTGTTAATCAATTATAAAATTATTCCCAGGCAGACATAATTCCAGAAATTGTTATTTGGAAATCAGCGAGTTCTTAACCGTGTAGATTCATCAAAATCTCGCTTCCAAATATTTATAAGCGGTAATAATACTTTCTCTTTGTAAACTTCGTATATAAGAAAATTAAAATCAGAGAAGACGAAATATGCCTGGTAATATGTTAAATTTATTCAGAGTTAGGAAGTGAAAAGTTATAGAAAGTTTATATTAACGACGACAATATTTTATGCAGATATGTATGAGAAATTCCTTTGAAGGGCTCGTAATGCTGCTAGAAGAATATTTAAAAAAACACTTGTAGAGTCTTTAAGTAGGTGAATGAGTTTCTCAAAGAAGTTAGACATTACTTCTGTTTTGAAACTCCGAAAGATGTGTGTTGTTTCAAAACTATCTCTAAGAACTTCCGAAGAAGTTATCTAAAGAAGTTGACAGATTGTTTTCACATTTAGTTTGGAAATGACGAATTATGGCATGTTTTATATAAGAATATGCAGAATTTTATCTGCATATTTTAATTTTTTTTTGCATTTTTTCAAAAATATGTGCTGATATTTCCGTAGAAAGTTTGAATTTTTTATCCTATAAAAATTTACTGTTGAAAGTTTCAATATATAATATGCAATAATAATACTAATATATAATTTCAATATATAATTAATGCCATCTTAATCTTATCTTCTTTATATGAATTAAAATATTTATTATGATTATTTGATTATCCTATATCGCAAGTATTCAACGGAATCCGAAGGGTTATTTCCTTCTCGTTTTTCTTGTATATGTTACTGTGAAAGACCGAAACTGGAGAATGTCGACTTTCATCGGTGAAAGTCGACATTCTCCAAATGCGAATGTTGACATTCACCGGTGACATTACTATGTGAATGTTGACATTCACCGGTGAAAGTCGACATTCTCCAAATTTCGGTCTTTCACGGTAACATATACATATACAGCACGGCGCCTTTTTTTCACTTGACCTCGAAATAGAGTGAAGAGAATCGAATATGCATTTTGGATCTCTCCCTTTTTCCTTATCTCCCCTTTATTTTTGGATCTCCTCTTAAATCTTTCTTTATATGAATTCAAATATTTATTATGATCATTAGATTATCCTATATCGCAAGTATTCATCGGAATCCAGAGGGTTATATCCTTCTCGATTTTCTTGTGTGCATACACAACACTGCACCTTTTTTGTTTGATCTCGAAGTATAGTGAAGAGAATCGAATATGCATTCTAGATTTCTCCTGTTGATATCACTGAGTACAAAATTTGATACTTATCTGCAATTTTGGTTCTAAAACATTATACTAAATTTATTTTATTTTTTCTTCTTAGTTTATGAGATAAGGTTACACACACACACTGCCAGACAAACAGTCTTCCCTTCAACTTATTTAGTCAAAGGTTTTTTTTACATTTCTGGTGTAAAGACCACATACTAAATTTGGCCACTCTAGTATTTTTTTAAATTAGCATCTTCGCATAAGCATGAATAGATATATAGACAGACATTAAACATGCTTACGGATGTGTTGCAAAATTTTATAAAGACCTACAATTCTATTGATAAAACCATATACCATGTTTCACATATATCCAGCTCCCTACGTTTATGAGTTATCGTATTCATATGACCATGCACCTAAAGGCAAAGGGACTGACTATACGTTGGCAGATTTCGTCTAAAATTTGAGAGGATATTTAAATTTGGCAATTTTATCCGTCTAGCTTAATGCGTTTCTTAGCTATCGTGTTTATAACTAGGAGACATAATTCCAATGTCTTTATCTTGTATTCATGCAGGTCTAAAAGCTGGTATTCTAGAAAATTTTAAAGTCAAAATTCTTGATAATTTCAATATATTTCCTTCTTATGCTTTGTAGGCTAGATAGTAAAATTCTTTCATTACTCTGAGCAATAATACTGGCGAATTTCTTTTATCAAATGGTATAAGAAATTTCTGAAGTTTAATGTTCAAAACATTTTATAAGGAAATATCTTCAATAAAGTCATAGAATTATTCTTAATTTTTCTGAGAAGCAAATAAAGAACTCAAACGGAAAAAATCAAGAAAATTGAAAGCCATAATATTGTAAGACATGAAAAGCATAATATTTAAAAAACGACTTTGAAAAATAAATTGTTGCTTCAATGAAATTTGACAGACAAATGAATTATAATTGCGTGACTTGCGGTTTACACGAAATGATTCGTTTCGTATTAAATTACAATTCTGAAGTTCACTTTTCAAAGGTCATCCACATTTTTTGAAAAATACTATTAGCTACGCATTTCCTGCATTCCGCTTAAATAGAAGTCATGATTCTGAAATTATTATGTGGTGTTTTCTTTCAATTAATTACTTTTGACACTTATCAAGAACTATATACACAAGAATCGACTGCTATTTGTTATTGGAGACATTTTGTTTAAATGACTGTTCCGATTTTATAAAAATACATTTTATAGAAAAATTAACGGACTATACGTTTTGAAATGCAGGTTTCAGACTTATAAAGCTAATTGGAAAGAAAAATATTCAGAACGTTTCTTTTTCTAATTCAGGAAATAATTTTAAGCACTAATGATATAATTGAATAAACTTTTTTCCACTTAAAAACTCAAACGGAGTTTTAAAATCAGAGTAAAAAAAATGTAGATATAATATTTTAAATAAATGCCATTATTATTTTTTGACATATTCATTAATAAATGTTTTAAAGAATTGACACTTCAATGGAAATGCATGAGCATTTAAGAAGATACTTACTTCTTGCTAAAAATTATAAAGTCATTATTTAGGATTAGATTTGAGCATTTAGAAAATTTATAACAATTTACTGCACAACAATATTTTCACAAGAAATAATACATTATTTTAAGAGTAATAATTTTTGAGTTCATTACGAAACTGAATATACCGATTACTGAAATAAATGCAAACATGTGAATTCCATTTATGCTTAGAATATTTCGGAAGATAATTGAAGCATAAAATTATAATTTTGGATGGTGATGCAATTTATATTTTTTGTCCATCACATTGCCTTTCGCTTTATATTATCTCAGCATTCTAGCAAAAATTCAGCAAAGGCACGACGTAAACAAATGGCATTTAATAACTGCTTAGCAAATTTTTACCATACTAAAAATATTGTTTTTAAGGGTAAAAACATATTTAATGATAGAGAGGGAAGCATTATTAATTTGAAATTCTTTTACGAAGCAAAATATCTTCAGTTTTACATGAAACATTAATCTAAAATGAGTACATAAAGCTTTAGATTGGAAAAAAAGTTTATTATTTTTAAAGTTTGGATGAAACTTATGAATATATACATAATGATGTTCATTTTAAATCCGTAAGTATTTTATAATAACCATAACTGATAAAGGAAGTAAAGAATGGCAATAATTGCTCGCATAAAACTTTCTTTGAATTATGTAGCGCACGCATTTGAATGTTTTGCATCCTGTATAATTATCTAGCGAATTATTTTAGAAAGACGAAATTTTTAGTTTTTATTTTGCATTGGAATTTTAGGATAATAAGAAACGAAAGCAATTATAAAGAGCAATTTTGAAAATAAATGCATAGCTTTAGGGTGATTGCTTTTGTACCACTTTTACTTGAATGATATTATTCATTATAATTTCAAATAATAATAAGAGGGAAATCTACGACTTAGATGCATAATAACAAGAAAGCCATTTAACTGCTGGTTATAGTAATTATTATATTGTGATAATATGTCTATTTTCAGTTATTAAATGGCCACTACTGTTAATTATTTTTAGCTATGTTTAATTCAGTAGAGTAAATAATAATTAATGAAACAGTTTTTAAAAGCGTGGTTTTATTGGTGTATTTAAAATTAAAAAGCAATTTCTTTGTTACAAATATGGAGATCGAAACAAAAATTATAAAAGCATGATTCGTTGATAAAAATTTTCTAAGTAAATTGGAATTTCTTTAGCAAGCATTTAAATTTTTGATTAATGCTTAGAATGTTTCTGTCTTCACTTATGCATCACAACTTTATTTTCTTATCATAATTCTTTCGGTTACGCTTTTAAGATTCTTATTTTGAATTCTACATTTTGATAAAAGAAAATATTTTCTTCATATAAGTTCACTAATAAAACCATGACTTTTTAAAAGACAATTAATTAAAAATATTTTTTCTTTAATCTATTTATTATTCATTATTATTATAATTAATATGAAATCTTGAAAACGCGTTTTCAAGATTCAAATGTCGGGAAGGGTGTAAAACACTTGAATATGAAATTTCTCCTTTTTAAACATACAATTTTCCTAATTTTAAAACATGATTGATTTTTGCTTAAAATTTCTGCCATTTAGATTGTTTTTCTTATATTATCTTCCTTATAGGAAGTATTTAATACTAAGCAAGGATATGCTTTTTGATCTTTTTTAAACTTACGAGCTGAAAATGTAAGAGTAAAGCTTTTACGAATCAAATATTTTCTGGTTGCTCAGTATAATATAAATTTCTAAGGGAAGAAAGGGAAAAAATTATATCTTTGAAAACATTTATCAGAAGACTGCTACCTATTTGTTCTTCGTTCTTAACGCACAACGATATTGAAGAGCTAAATACTATTTTTAAGACAGTGTTCATAATTTTATAAAGTACAGAATGTTAAATTCGAGTAAACACAAGCACGATACCAGTTGTAACAAATTGTTGAAATTCACTATTTCAAATTAAGATAATTACTACTACTGTGCTATGTTATGCTGCGTTTCTCTAATCCTTCCATTCTTTTCTCTCTTAAAATTGAAACTCCCTTGCAATTGAAACTGGCATTTTCTCTTATATTTTTCATCCGCTTTTTACAGATCTTACGCCATCTGAGGTACAACATGAAATTTAATTCCCTTGAGAGTTTCTGAGTTTTCCCAGTCTGCCACCAGGATGTCTCAATTCCAAGGAGCCTCAGGATATCTTCCCCATCTCGTATGGTTTTTTGCTTTTGAAATATCCGACTTCATATCTTAAAGTTCCCTTAGCAATCTTCAGCTATTTTTATCTTTATACAATGAGTGACGAAAATATTAAGAACATCGCTCACTAAAACTTCGAACTCATCACTGCAGAGCATACACTCGCATTAAAAACCAGATTCACTATTGAAAAGGCTTTACCCAGGTCAAAAACATTAATAAATTTTGTTATTAGCCTGTTTACGGACAAACAAAACAGTTTAGTGTTTAGAACTACATGATAAAATTCTGAGTGCCATATGAGCCGATTCCAGTTATCTCCGCAACCGCTAATGCTTTTGATTTTTATCGTGCAATAATAGCACAAATCTTCAAAGTATGACAGTCACGCCTAGAAATTCTAACCAAAAGTTGGATAGCGTGCCGAAATAACTTGGGAATGAAACAGGAGCCAGACGACTGATACGTATTTTGTGAACTAACAGAAAAACAAAAATTCAACAAATTAGAATTTTAATACGTCTAAACATCACCACAAGCCATATCCATACTGTCTACGAAACGAGTTTAACGAATTTATTTTAATAGCCGGAGATCAGTAAGAAATCCTTTTATTTCGCTGCAAAACAAAAAAATAGCTTTTTTTAATCTAAAAAACACCAGCCTTTAAAATATGATCAGTGGAAAAAGTTTGTTTAGTCTGACACTCCTGATTCTTTCTCTTTCATACTGATGGTAGTACCCTTGTGAGACATATTTGTGGGAGATATGTGAAGTTTTGTTCACAGATGTGAAGTACCAACACCAAATTTGAGTGAATTAAGAGTTGCCATTTTGGTAGCATGAGCTAATAATCCTCTTCAATGGTAACAGAAAACTGTAATTCCTACGCCTAGAAGAATATAGGCTATCATCAGAGCCAGAAAAGGTTCATCACGATTAGTAATGTAGCAGGGTGTTCCTAATATTTTGGCCGCTCAGTGAATTCGACCACTTTTGCTCCCAGAGTACATAGGTCCTTATTTGCTTACTATTACTTCATTTGCAGGTTAAGCCCAACATTTTGTTTTCGTTGCTCCCACATACTAATTGTCCTTACTTATGCATTCAGTGCATAATTTGGACATTATTTCCAGTATAATTTGCTTCATACTTCAAAGATTTTTTTATAAAAGGTATCTGTAGATTCCATGCCCTTGTATGAATAAGCACATTTACTCCACAAGAAGTTGCATTTTTCCTTATCTCTAACTTTCTTTAAGACTTTTACCAAAGTTCCGTCGTGAGATGTGCTCAGGTAAACCGAGGACAGTGATTATCTGGTTCATAGATACTATTCATTGTTTTACTATGGGGAGTGGAATTTAACTTTGTCAATGGATTATATTGGTTGATTGTAATTCATTCCCAGCGATAGCTAGTGAGCTAGACTTCTAAATAATATCTGCTTATACATCGATAAATGATGGCTCTAACTGATGTCTTTAGTTTTTATTTTGGCATCGGGGTTAGGCATTATTAATGCTGAAATTCCAGCAAATTCTTTCAGGTTCGGACTAAAAGAATGAGCTTTGTTTCTAAGAAAAAACTGAATCTTTTGAGATATGAATATTTTTCACGCGAATATGCTTTCTATGATAGAAAATTTCTTGAATGATGTGTTGTCACAAAATGTTAATAAAAATCAACAACTCCAAATCAATAATCAGTATCTCCAACCTAATATATGAGAAAATTCGCCTTCTAAATTGTTGATGAAAATCGTTCAAGTTCGTTTGAGAGTTTCCTACTTAGAAATGAAGTTGGTTTCTTAAGTAATAAATAACAATAAGTAAAACGCTTTCAACTCTAAATTATTTTTTTCATTTAAGAAGAGAATACGAAATATAAAATATCAGAATATGACAAGAAATATGCAATAATATTTGAACAAAAACTTCTTTCGATTATTTCAGTATATAATATATAGTTTTGGAAAAATATCAGTCAACTACTCTGAGTGTTGAACAATTGAAAAGCATTATTTCGAAATTCTAATGTATCAAGACAGACGCAACTGAAAAATTACTTGAGTACAAGAGTTACAAGTACTCTAAATGTAATTGTTCCAAAACACTGTTTGAAATTCTCTTGGAAAGTTTCCATCCAAGTGATAGAAGTTTGCAAAGTTGAAAGTGCTTGGTAAATTACCATCGCTTGCGATGTACTTTTTAAAAGTTTTGCATAAAGCCATTTATATGTTACCTATACTAATACAATTAGACTACAGTAATTTTTTGAACTGCAGCTTTTCTAGTGCTTTTGAGGACGATAAATCCTAGAAAGTTCCTGCCTGGTGATTTGCAAAGCCTATTGTTAACTTATTAAGATATAGTCGCACTTGATACATTAACGAAAAGCAAGAGATTCATCTTTGTGAAATCTTAAGTCGTTGAAGGGAGAGTGTGTATAACAAAACTAAATAGAAACGCCCTTTCCATTGAAATGTTGCATCCGTTATTTACCAATTAAAGGGGGGTAAGGAATTCCATCCTTTTAAAAGAATATTGATTTCACTTTCCAAACACATTTAATAAAAAAAGGAACTATTTCTGAATCTATATTATTAGAGGATTTTTATCTTTTTCCTTCATCGCTACCTTAGAATTAATTTAAAATAAAACATTCTTTGAATAATATTACAAAAATCTTTATTGTGTGATGAGAATCATGTTATCCTAAAATTTAACGTTGCGGATAGCGGAGAAAACGATTGCCGGTTGTGTTACGTTTCATGTATGAAATATTTTTATAATTTTCACTTTCTCGTATACAAAATATGTACAAAGAGAAAGTATTGTAATCGTCAAAACACTCGAGATTTTGATGAATATCCACGTTTTAGACCTCCATAAGTCTGAAAAACACAATTTTAGAATTATGTCTGTCTGTCCGTCTGTGAACACGATAACTCGAAAACTATTAAAGCTAGAGGGATGAAATTTCTTATGTGATCTTTACACATATTTTGTAGGTTTCTATCACATTTTGAACAAAATCCGTCAACGGGAAATCTGTCTGTCTGTCAGTCCATGTTCATGTGAACACTATAACTCAAAAACTTAAAATAGCTAGATTGATTAAATTTGGTACACAGTTTTGACATCAAGAATGTAGATTCGTATCACGTTTTGGGCTAAATCTGTCGAAGGATTGATTTTCTATCGGTCTGTATAATAGTATACTTGTTAACACGATAATTTCTAAACTCTATGACTTAGATAAATAAAAATTGGTATGAGGTCAGCTAACATTAATTGTCGGTCCGTTTTCAATTTTCGTTTCAATCGATTGAAAAAAAGTTGTTCAAATTGCATATGCGGTTTCTTTGCCGTTGCACGAAGCAAAAAAAAAAAAATTTGATCGAACGGTTCACGCGTTTTCTCCACAAGTGTTAGGGAATCATCCATTTTACAGCCGCTCTGTGCATTTTTACCCACCCGCGTTAGGACGGATACGAGAAAGTTTTGGGGACTTTGTAATGGATCAGAAAGGCGCCTTTGTTATTGACCAACCGCGATGTTGTTGAATCAAAAAACAACTTCAATAATACATAATTAAGTTGGAAAGATAGAAGAGAAATATTTTTCCATAAAATACAACCCAAATACAAGTTTTTTCCCCTGTGATTATTTTACTAGCCATGAGATAATAAATTATTACTATTATAAAAATGTGATAATTGTAAGTAAATAAAACATTGGAACTCAGATTTTAAGTTCATTATATCCATTTCTAATTTTTTTTTCATTTAAAAATGTAAACCATTTTAAACTATTGGAATTTAACAATATTTAACAACTCCATTACTTTTATTTATACAAAGGGATTCACCGTTTAATTATGCACACCATATTCAGATAATTAGCATAGTACTATTAATAATGTTTAATCATTGACGGTTAAATGATGATAATTACTATCCCCTATTGAAATGAATCAATCTTTGATGGATGGTTATCCATAAAAAATTGAAGGTAACAAAGCAATTATTCCGTAGTTCCAACACATTTCAGTTATTATGTAAATAATTGAAAAAAAGTAGTTTTATATGTTTTTTTAATGTTCAAATTCCTTCTAATACCAAATTCAAATACTTAGAATTTCCTAATTATTTGAATAAGAGTTTACGTAATTTTTTTAATAAAACCAATCCTATCTAGTAAACAATTTACTTCTTCTTGGGTTTTATACAATAACCGCTACTTTTTCACAAAATGCGAAGAATTTATCTTACTCACTTTCAAATAATAGTTTCTGGCTTTAAATTAAATGGTCTCAAGTATATATAATTTTCCCATTCACGTTCCATGTGAAGTTCATCAAAAAGCTCTATACTTTTATTTTTATTAATAAAATATGATACTCTTTCAAAAGATATGTAAAATATATCCTTAAATAATTAGAATCAAAACTATTTTAAATTGATTCACTTTTTCTAAACATATCAGTAAGTTTCTTCCCTAATGGCACTTGAGTTGAATGAATTGAACTTAATTTAGCCAATTGAAAGTCGATAGAAAATCAATGACAATCTGTCGCGAGTAGGCCGATTATCAAAAAAAAAAAAAAAAAAAAATATAAAACAGAAAAAATTATATTTTTATTAATTAACTTTAAGGATGCAATTGAGTAGGCCCTACACAATTTTGTTAATGTGTGCCATTTTAAATACTTACAAACTGAAGATTTTTCTACACCTGATGCATTAATGTTGCGAATACATTTGCTGGAAACATATTCATAAAAGTTCATAAGAGAAACGTCTTTATTAATCGAATCGATTAATCCAAATGATACCCATTAAATCATTAGTTCTTACTATATATAATTATGTCGTACATGGTAAAAGGTTATTCAGGTCAAACTTATTTTTTTCGATACCTGCAATAAGACCATTGGAATCTTTTCTTCTTTTATTTTATGATATCGCATTTTTACATCGCTTTTGTCGTCAATTATTTCCGGAGATTTCATGCGACTTAATGGACCTCATTTCCGCATTTCTATAAATTAGGATATTTTCGTTATATCGTTGTAACGAAGTTATTCTATCTACACTTTTTATTTCATTAGTTTTCTTTTCTTTATCAACTGAAAACAAGCTCTGAAATTCTGATTTGCTTAGGGAATCACGCCAATTCTTTTTCACTTGAATTCAAAGCTATTTTTAAGATATGTAGCAAATATTTAGAACATAGAAAAACTGAGAGTTGCGTTTGATTGAATTTATTACTTCCCTGATTTTAATTTTTACAAGTTATAAGTTGCTGCTTAACATTACAATAAATGGTATTTTTACATATCTGCGTTTCTAAAGCGCACACATTTTAGCCATCTTATAGAATGGAAAAGTCTTTCAGCTGCAGATGTTTTTGAGGCAAGCTACAAATTATTCAAAATTTTCTATGAAATTACCACGTAAAATGCCAAAAAATGTTTTATTTAAAATGACAAAGCCTTCATACATATGAAAATCCCAAGATATATTTTTTAAAAGGCCATGAAGTTGATACGTAAATCTGATAAAAATATGTTTCCGAGACTAACACTTTCATGAAATCATTCTGAAAGTTCATGTTCATTTAAATATTTATTGGTCATAATTTCTAACGGCTTATCTGTGGGTATTCTTGCTTTTAAGAAATTTTGATCTGCGTCTTCAATCCTTGATGCCAACTTCCTTTACTTTTCCTACTGAATAATATTCAAATGATCTTTGGAATCACGGTTATCCGATGTTAAGGTTCAGGCTTCAGGACCGGAGGATTAAACGTCTGAAACCAATTCTACTAAAAATCTGAGGTGTCAAATGTCCTTCCGCAGGTATCAAGTAGAAATTTGGAGTAGTCTCCTTATTGTCATCTGATCACGGTTCCAAGTTAAGAGTCCGTCCTAAAATATCTTTCGTGTTGCATCGAAAAGGGAAGTTAATATAACTAAACTAATAAAATGTTTTTGTTTATGTAGGGGGTTTTTATATATAGGAAACCTTATTTAAATATTTTGCTGAGTCTAAGATATTATTAAGCTCTCCAGTAACGAAATTTATTTAAATATAGCATTGATCGAGTAACTGTTTCTTTAGTTACGTTTAGAATCCTCTATTCCAGTACCAAACTTATTTCGCGCCGAAAATTCTTAAGAAGATTTATTTGATTTAGTATTCTGAACTGTATACATTTAGCAGATTTCTTCATTCAAGAATCGTTTCTCCATTCGTTACTGGATCTCCAACATAAGGTAACTTCTCTTGAGGCTGATCCACTAACAGATTTAAGTGTGTAAAAGTAATTATCTTTTCTTTGGCTCATCATTAAATTAATGAATATGCATTAGTTCTGGAGATATCCACAGCAGTGACGTGACGAGAATTGAAGAATACAGTTCTGACACCGATTATGAATTGCAGCTTAAGCCATCATGCTGCTTTATGGAATTTTTGATTAAGATTAACAGTCTTCTGTATTATGCAGATTTATCATAATCAGATTAATAAGAAATCAGTAATACTTGTTGTTGATTAATCCTAAAACATTGAATAGTTCTGGGATGAAAAAAATGAATTATAAAAGAATAGTTGTGAATATTTTTTTTTCAGATACAAAAAAAAACGGTAACTTCTGAAGAATATAATTTTTAAAGAAGAAAAAATATAATATTTCATGCTGTTATACAATATTTTAAACAATAAATGATATCCTGTAACTCATTGATGATTGTGTATGTTACGGTTAATGTGATTAATCGGTTATTATGAATAATAACCGGCCAATGTGATAAATCGAGTCATCAGTTTTACTGGCTATAATTCATAATAACCGATTAATTGCATTAACCATAACATATATGCTGTAAATAAATAAAATATAAGTTTTTTAACCCCTTCTTCGTCGGCGTCGTATATCATGCGACAAAGAGAAAAATTGCATCGTTGAAAGTGAATTCGTCGCTACTTACGCTTCTCGTTATATTCCTAGATTATTTTGTGCATTTCTGAATATTGCTACGTAAATATATTATCAGAGAGTATTTTGTTTTATTTTAAATCTTGAGTGCATTGCAGGAAAAACTGGTGATCAGTGAAAGGGATATCACATGTATGACTACCACTAGGCCAAGCAAAAGCTGCTTACTGACAAAAATTTTTGTATTTTCGAATTCAGGATAGAACATATATTAATTTTCAGCAATAATAAAATCCTTTTCTGGGGTCAAAAATTCAAAAAAAAAATCCGACCACGAAGGGGTTAAAACATGCTTTTATTAAT
>BGPR01044601.1:0-12563 GCA_013235015.1 Araneus ventricosus | reverse complement strand
TTTTGGACTCCATCTGTATATTTAAAAGTCATTATAAATTGTTACAATTGTTATTTTCGGTAAATTTAATCTTTTCTTGTGTGTTTCAGATGTTTATTTGAAATTAATTGTAAATACTGCATAATACAATTTCATTTTCGATATACCTTCTTAATCAGTTAGGAAGTCCAGACTAAATGAATAGCTAAATAGTCTAGAAAGGGTCAAGAATCATTATTTTTGCGGCGTAAATGCATATAATGGTTCACAATTTGTTTGTGTTTCTGAGTGAGAGATTTATATCTAGTATAAAAAATATGGAAATTTAGAAACTCCTTGAAATTAAATGCTAAACTTAATCTAGGTTGTCACATAAATCTTGAATAAATATTAGTTAAATGTAATTCTATTTTATACCAAGTGAATACTGTTACTGGACTTATGCCGGACAAAAGGTCTGAAGGATATGTGTTAAAAGTTGCTTATGAATGTGCTTTTTTTAAGAACAAATGTTTTATTATATGTTGCAAACTTTTAAAAGAAGAGGAAGTGCGGAAAACCCAGGAGATCCATTTCATTTTCAAAATGCTTTCCTTCCCATGTGTATAAAGGATTGCGAGAACAGTCATGTCTTCAGAACCAGAAGGTTTGAGATTCAATACCCGACTGCATCACATAAAAGTCTTTGGTTCGGATCAAATGCCCGGTTAATCAGTGGGTTAGCTTGGAAGTTTGGAGGAGGGATGAAAAATCGGGCGTAGTTTTCGTTTTGAATCATGATTCCAAATGATGTCCGTCCCCGAATAATCTCACGTTGAATCTAAACGAAATTTCCGCTTGTTTTTCATTTTCAATTAAAAAGTTTCTTTGAAAAGTCAAGGTAAATCTTAAAAATATAAGGTTATCCTCATAAAACGCACCTTGAGCTATGAAGCTGCGCGATCAAGCGACATAAATCTTGTCGCAAGGAATGCTCAATGTATAGAGGAGAGTCTCGGAATTTCGACAACCCTGACTTCTTTCTATAGTGCAGTGATGGAAAAGGAATTTTAATAGAAATGAAGTAGAAGACATTTTTGCAGTTTATTTATTTTCAGAACTGTAAAGTTAACTTTTTTCTGAAATACGCTTTGAATTAGGATAAGTAGATAAAAGGATGTACCATCGGTCCAATGAAAGTAACCGTTTGCGTAAATTGGACCTCCAATTTTTTTACGCATAATTAAATAAAAATATTTTTATTATTAAATTCTCACCAGCGCATGTTGCATGAACCTAAGTCTGACATTCTTTGCACTGTATCACTTCCACCTCGCTTTTTTCCGCTCACAAATGATATAAATGAAATATATCTCTAAATATTTATACTCTGGATCCAACTTTGTTTGATGATTTCAGAGCCCTTTTATTGTTTTTTTTGCTTTGATATGTTCCAGTTCTAATTTATGAAGACTACTAGCCGTGATCAACTGTTTTCTCAGCTATTCCTGTAGCTTACGTTAATAAATCGATTGATTTAAATAATCAAATTTAGGTAACTGTTTGTGGCCGAATCTAGGATATAATGTATCTGAGTATATAATAAAATATTTTCCTACATTATTTAGAACAGCGAAACAGCTCTATGTTCTTTGTTAGAATAACTGGTTGCTGAGGTCTAAATTTAATCGACTTGTTCTCTAACTGTAACCACTTAGCGCTTTTTATTAGAAAATGATTTCATACACCTCATTATATCGTCACAACGTAATTTGTCTATTTTATGACGCAAATATTTCATAGAATTGAAGTTATGAATCCGGTAAAATTTAGACGCTAGTCCGAATCCGGTTTCTCTCCCTATATTGAGTAATTCATATGCCTGCAAATGATACGAAAAAAATAATCTATATGCTTGTCAGTGAGAAGTAGAACACGAAACCGTAATATGAATTTCCCTCTGCAACAACGATTTTTTGTTCTCGAAACTTTTATTCGAAGAAAAAAAATAAGAAGAATTTTAAAAAATGGTTTAAGTAATAAGAATAATTCTCAAAAGAAAATAATCCTCAAAGGTCTTCTGAAAAGAAAGGAGACATCTGTTGTAGATTTGATTTCTAAAATTTACGTAAATGTGGCCCTTAAAATGAATAATACCAAAACCTTTCGGAGTAGCCGATAGGGTTTTAATATCATGTGGTAGAAACAGGATGACACGAGATGGAATTTTATGTAAATATTTTTTCTGTATATAGTTCATCTTCATGTTTGTAATGGATTAGACTAAACTTAAAATTAATTTATCACCATTATTTTGTCATTAGAAGATAGTGTTTTTGTTTTATTTTCAAATTCTTAATTTTGTCATTAGCTTTTTAATACAACACCATTTTCTCAATTCATGTTTTGAAACTCAAGAAAGTAGTCCATAGCACAACCGGTAAAGAAAAAATATTGTCACTGTGATATTCATAACTGATTTGCTAATTTATGACTTAGAAACACATTCTTTGTTTTTTCTTTAATATTAAAGCCTTTTTTTCGTTCGTTTTTCTTTTTAATTTTTCTCAATTTTGGGCAACGCCTTAAATGATAAGCGTACATAAATGCTTAAAAATATCTCTGATAATTCTGTCAAGGGACCGCAAAAATGTACCAGTAAATTCTGTTTCAAAATGCGAAAAACTACTTCCTTTAGCCATAAAACACAGTGGCATAGGTGCAAATTTTAATAAGATTTTATTACCGTTGTAGTATATTTTTATGATAGTAATGTTATACAATATGAATAATTTAAAAATTATTTTTTATTTTAAAATTAACAACTTTTAAATAATCGAGCTTAATAAAAGTGACAACACATATATTTTTATCGTAATATACATTCTTGCAAAACCATATTTCTTTTTCCTTGAATTTTTATTGCAGAATATTACAAATGAGAGTAATTTTATTGTTATTAGTTATATTGTGATATCTTGATTCAATTTATGACTATAGATGTGAATCAAAATGATAATTTTAATAGATTTTCTGTCTGTTTAGGGAAATTTTAAAGAAAATCTTTAATTTTGTTAAAAGAGGACGTTATTTTTGGTCACAGCGTTGTCTGATTTTAGAATCTAAGGAAATAAGGATGAAACTAATATAGGTCGATCCATAAAAATTTTACCGGCATCATGACGAAGTTAAGAAATTTTGCAATGTTTCTAGACAATTTGTAGAGATATTGCAATGATTTTATTCATTATCCTATTATCTAAACAATCATCTATTTGTTTCATACCACGACTCTACCTCAGCCGAATTTATAAAAGAACCTACCCGCTTTCAAACTTTATTACAGAGGAAAAAGGAAGGATTTAAATTGTTTATTTCAACTCAAATGTGAAATATCGTTGCGTTAAAAATTCAGATTTGGCGGCGGACATATTGAGCTAAACAATTCGTTAGCAAAGAAAAGATACTCAGGGTAATAAAAAACACAAGTAAGGTCATTAATGAACAAACTAAAAAGCATAGGTCCAAGACTAGAGATCTGTGGGACACCGGGATTACTTGAAAACTCATGTGAAACAGCATTATTAAAATAAACATAGATTGTCCGATTACGTGAAAAAGGAGTGAAGCCAAACAGTCAGTTTTACATGAAAACCAAAACCATGTAGCTTGTATAAAAGAATGCCAACATCGATAGAGTCAAAGGCCTCAGAAAAGTAAGTGTAAATAACATCAAGTTGACAGCCAATTTCAAATAAAGAAATAATCTTATTTGTCAAGCAGAATAAATTAGTGGTTGTTGAGTGTTTAGGCAGGAACCCGTATCGAGATGAAGAAATTAGGTTTAAATCTTGGTGGAAAAGCCTTTTATAGATTACACTTTCTAAAATCTTAGACATTGGACTTATAATAGCAATGGGTCGATAATTTTTACAATCCAGTCTATCGCTTTTTTGAAAACAGGAATAGCCCTTGTTTGCTTCCAGACATGAGGAAATACATTTGTTCTCAACGACAGATTGAACAAAATAAGAAGAGGATAAATGAAAAACTCTGAGCATCCCTTTATAATAAAAGAAGAAATGTTATTCACACCAACAGTTAGAGAAGATTTTAATTCCCTGATCGCACATCATCATAAATAACGCTGAAGATTTTAACAACATCACCAAGGCAGTTGCTCTTGAACTCCTCATTTTTATCATAGTCTGTGTTAGGATCGAAAACAGAATTTTAAAAAGTCAGCAAAGGCATTCGCAATATCGCAATCATTTTCATAACGTACGTTATTATAGTATAACCTTTTAGGGGAATTGATGTTTTCATTTTAAAAATAATATCCAAATTTTTTAGTAACCGAAATTAGTTTATTTTCCTTGAGAAGCAGATATGTGTTATTATCCTTTTGGTTATTACATTTAACAGCAGAGCGTAAAGTTATAACACGTCAACTGAATCAGGATTTTCACCTTTTAAAGCTAACCTACGGACTTTCCTTTTTAACAATCTCCGAGTTTCAATTCAGTACCAGAAGGGAAATCTCTTAGCAGCAATTTGTCTCAAAGGAATGGTTTGTCTCAAAACATACTTTAAACTGTTATAGAAAAGCTAAAAACTGCATCGTCGCTGTCAAGCAAAACATTCCATTCGATCCCGAGGAACAAATACCAAATAGGTAAAAAAAAATCAGCCCTTTTAAAATCATATCTGAAGTTATTCACATTTCTCTTATTCAGGTGGACAACAACAAAACATACTGAAACTGACAGAGCAGGATTCTGTTTGTCCTCGGGAACCAAAGGACTACTAATGTGCCAGACAGAAATATGATTGAAATCAATAACAATTAAAATCAAACCAAGAAGCGTATTATAACATTAAAAGTATTGCTAAATGACTCTAAATCAAAAGATACATAAAATTGGATAATTCATTTACAATTGTGTTCTTGTGAACACCAAAATTATCATATATAAATAAATTAAAATAACCATAGATGAAAATATCATCAACAATTCGAAATCTTTCAAAACAATAAAAAATTCCACATACGTGCAGGCAGGAGAGAATGGCGGTAAATAAACAACACAAACAAGCATTTCTTGCTTAAGATTTAATTTGATTGAAATTCAGACAGCTCCGAGATGCAATCCGGCAAATCGAAATTACAGGGAGGCAAACACTTTTGGATAGCTATAAGAAAACCATCACCACGTCTGCAATAATTGGATGAGAAACCACTGTCCCTTCGAAATACTAGGTATCTATCGTCAAAAAGTTCCAAGGAATCCATATATTGGAAAGCCATGTCTCGGTAATTGAAATAACATCTTGATCGTCAGAAGCCACAGAACTGAAAAAATCTTTAGTTTTAGTGCGAAGACAACGTACGTTTTGATAAAACAAAGAAAGTAATTTCGAGACTGTGGGCGTTGACGAATTCGATTCAGGAAGATTGTTGATGTCCGTCATAGTTATTTTCTGGTACTTCAAAAATATATTTAACACCAGCGCCAATATTGGTTTTTGGTTCGCCAAGCGTTGATGTTTGTTTTAAATGCTTACAAATGAATGAGATAATCAAATCAGCTAATATTGACGTAGAGAAGCAGACATTTATAATTAAATCCACGATGCATTACATGCACGAGCTGCGTTTTTTTTCTTAGAATAGAAAACTTGGAGGGCCTAATTATCTTACACTTTGATTGCCGAAAAACTTTTCCTAGCTAAAATCCTTGTTGTGTTGGCAAATTATAGTAGATAGTTGTGCCTCTATATAACTCCACCATCGCAGTCGTCTCTTTTCAAGATCCCTTTACCAACAATAAAGAATGCATATACACTTGATGGGGGCATAAATTCCCAGAAGCTTACAATGAAATTTCATCAGCTTTGTTTCACTGGCTGCAGAACACGGACTTCATAGGTGTTAAGCTCCTGATATGTATGGATGACAGGTGTGGAGGCCGCAGCAATAACAAAACACTGTTCATTATGCTTTAATGTTGTTCGCTAAGCAACCCCCAAGAAACCTAAGAGGATAGAGTTCCCTATCCAGAACATTCTTTTATTCCCTCATTCCGTGTGCTTGCATGAATTCGAAGTTGAGAAGAAATTCTTTCCGCAAGTGGGACAGTTTAAATGTTAGAGAGAGATATCACGATTATGATTGGATGGAAATCAGCAGCAATTTCATAAAACTGCCTGCTATATGCCATTTCAAATTCGTCCCGAAAAAGAATTTTTTGTAACGATACAAAATAATGAAATATTGGTGATATTAGAGGCTTTCATAGATCTGAGCCAGGTTAAAGACAATAAGTTGTGAAGAGAAGGAAAAATATCACTACCAGTAAGGTCAGAGTCATGATTCTAGGCTTAATCGTGAACCCTCTAAAACTCTGTCATTTTGAACAAAATTACTGACGAAGTATTTTGAACCAAATTGAGAGATTGTTGGCAAATTGGTTTTCTGCAGAATCATTTTACAATCAGAATTTCAAGGTCAAGAACAGTGGGAAGAAAATCCTCAGGAAGACACAAAGAATATTAAGAATATTTAGAGTGACCTTGCAGGTAATGTGGCTATAAGAATCTGATTTTTTTTTTGCCATTGAATATATTTTTATGGTAAAATTATATACCCATTTTTTATATAAAATTTTGAAAAAAATTATTATGTCTTGTGTTTTTAAAAAAATTTTCGTATTTATTTAGATTTCAGATTGCTGTAGAACTAGCCATCTCCAAAAGAAAAGTTTAAATAACTTCTCGCTAATTCATAACTCATTACCATAAATTTTATACTGAATCACACTGCCAAATGCCGTCCGGTTTCGTAGGCCCCGGATTCTGTTTTCATAACAAAACGCGCAGAAAATTACATTTTATTTAATAGGAAGTATTTATTGTGATTATGTACAGAGTATTAAGTATTAAAAAATTATTTTCGGATAAATCTCTTATGGGCTGTGTATTTAAATGAGGAACATCAATGAATGCTGGTACTTCCAAAGTATTGATGAAAAGATTGGCTTTACCGTCAAAAATTTCCTGAATTCGTCTGTATATAGGTATTAATACATTTCTGTCTCCTCGATAAACATTTTCAATAATTTTGAACCCATTACACAATTTTTGTTTCATCAAAACATTCGAGCAATCTTATCACGATGTTGTGTGAAGGTTCTCATATTTTTGAGAAGTTCCTGTTCACACTATTTTTTAATTGAAGCCATCCTACCATTGACTACAACATTTTAACTCCAGACTTCTAAATTCAAAAATATAAGAACAATTGTCCAATTCCCCTTCAGAATTCAACTTATGATCTCTAATTCAACATCAACAATTTCTTTATTTTCATCAGTAATCAATTCTTAATTAGTTGGTACTTCAGATAATAGTGTTAATAGTCTTTCCATTTCATGTTTGTTATTCGAATAACGATACATTGTCTCAATCCATCTGTTCTATTTAGCAATCCAACACATATACACGAGCGCGCATCTGGCTTGAGAACCACAACCATCTGTTTTCTGAAATAACAAATGAGGATAAATTCTTGAAATACATGTGGTCAGCAAATAAATGACCTTTAACATAGTTACTGTGATTCTGGTAGCTTTCCGTTGAGGGGTTAATTTTGTGTAATAAATTTTTGCTGTCTTCGGGCCTTGTAGACCCGCTGCGCGTTCTCCCGGGTTAAAAAAAACCAAAATTTCATATAATGTTTCGGCACTGTAGATATAAAAATTAATATTATCAGACATTATAAACTTCGATAACATTTATCGGCCTGATAATTTGTATCGGCTAAAGTTCAAATGTGAAATAGTTAGACTATTGCGAAAGCTGCTACGGCATCGCTTAAAGAATCATTGAAATTTCCACCAGTTCAGGTATGGAAAGGGACTGCTTAGATATATTGTGTCCATTACCATTACAATCGTCCGACGAAGTCAAATACATCAGTGAGGTTTATTCTCCGTTTAGTACTGCTCATTTTTTAAAATATATCTAGACTTTTGTCGGTTTACAATATTTTCAACCCAAAAGAAACGGGAAACGAGCAAAAAGTAAAAAATTACAGACATGACCTCGAATTAGATTTTACATATAATTTTTCGGAGATCAATAATGAAAACAGGTATAAATTTGATCCTACAATTTATTCATCCACGAAAATGAAAGGTTCAATAGGGAAATAATTGAAATTTTTAGGATAGTAAATTGAAATATTATGATAAAACTACTAAATGAAACGAAGCTGCCGCAATCATTAGGGGTTGAGATAGTTAACACAGTTAATTATTTGAAAAATTTGATTTTAAACTTAAATTTTTTTAACTGGAAAGCTCCTTTAAATTATTATATCAGTTCCAAAAAAATTTACGATATTGAAAATAAATAATGCATTTCGACAGTAATAACGAAAGATTAACGTATTTCTTTAAAAATCCTTTTAATTACCAAGTTATATTATTCGGGAATTAATGTATCAAGGTTCGGGAATACAACAATTATGCACATTTCGTCAAATTGTACCACATGATAAGCATTTTGAAATGTTACCGCAATAAAGCAAAAATGAAACAAGATTTTATTATTTCACCTACAAATGCGAAAATCATATTTTAAAATATTACAAATTGGTAAATAATTTAAATCAGATTTGATGAATGTTTTGAAAAACATTTTAAACTTACTATTCTTATATCGAAGATCTTGAACAATAGGTATTTTGAAGAGGTGATTAATTTTTTTCCTTGTTATGTTTCCACAGTTTAATAAATAATAAACAAAGGTAACCAGAATGTATACTCTGCGAGAAAAATTCCATTTATCCATTCCAAAGATCAAACATGGCGTCATTTAGGTTGGGTTTCGTTGCAAATGAGAGGATTCTAAGTAGTTAATTTCGATTTCTCCAAATGGGGGCGCTGCTATCTTTAATTACACGCATGCGAAAATCTTCTGCGTCATTTCCTCCTTAGTTACATCAACATGTCAAAAATATTACCTAGCTTGAGTCGTCTTTAGAATGATACATGTTTGGCAAATATGAAGATATTGAGAAAAGTATTGAAACATTGATGTTTTCATATCACATCCTAAAAAAATAGTAATAAAACTAATTTTCATTTACCAGCCGAGAAATAAAATTCCAGGCTTTATATTAAATAAACTATAGGAAGGCTCATTCATGACTGAATTGATTAAATATTTTCAAATTTTATATAGAAATATTTTCAATATTAAAAGTGGTATCACTTATTTCCTACCTATGCCAAAGATGATTTCTCATTTTGACATGAACCGTATTTATACGCGTCTGTAAAGCTATCTAAATACATATCTTTTTTACAAATATAAGTACAGAGTGTACAAACAACCCGCAGACATTTCAAAAAACTATAAAATATAAGCACATTTTAAAGTGGGACACTTCATGCACATTTGCTTTTTTTCTTGGCATAGAAAAAAATTTAGTAGAAAACCTTCCCTTCAAACGGCACTATAGGGAGCAACTATATAGAAATGCAAATTCTACTCTGCTTAATAAACCTGCAGTACCCAACAATTCAATTTACGATTATTTTAGCTGCATTCCAAGCAGTTTATCAGGGTTCGGTTCTTGCCCGAGTCTGTAGTATTTTTCAACAATCTCTACTAGTCTATAAAAGAGGCTTCCGCATTATATTGTGCATATGCTTCAACTTCTGCAGGTAGAATAGGGCTTCTAGAAAAGATTTCTTCATCACCTTCTACATTCTAGTGCTTGCACATCATTATGTTATGATTACCAATGATTAAGATCTTACGGTACTATGGGCTTCAAAAATGATGTTAAAAATTATCGGGAGCAAGTTTGTACTTGTCAATGCAACATCAACGAAGACTAGGTGATAAAGAAGAAACGTTACTATGTTTCGCAACATGTGCCAGAAGATTTAAAATTTCTAGGGCCGGAATAAGGAGAAATTTCAAATACAAAAATATAAAATTTGATGAGGGAAAATGTATGTATGTTACAGATGTCGCATCTGAATCTGAAGATGTATGTTGAAAACTCAGAGAGATAGCCTCATGTTCTATATGAAGGTGGCTCTAGTTCAGATGTTTTTGAATTAGAAGTCCACTGTTGTTTTGTAGAGAAAAGAATTAGACTTCTTAGATTAAACGCCATAGAAAAATACTGCAAAAATAAATATCTGTGCTAAATAAAGTTTTTTTTTTATTTTAAAACTATGTCAGACATAGTGGGAGATGAAACATCGAACACTTACTGGAAACATCAATCAAGAGTGGCAGTGGGAGGTTAAAGAACAATTGTTAAAAATATAAGATTGCTCCGCACCATTTACCGACCCTACTGAAAATGGAGAAGGAAATAAGCTACGACTTTTCGGGTGCTCGGCCGTCGTCTAGCAGTTTGCATGACGGTCTGTCTTCGCCATTACGGCCTTCATAGGGTTACAATCATCTAATGAAATAATTCCACAAGACATGAAATTTTCACTCAATTTTGAAGTAGTAAAACATATGATTATATGTTATAACTATAGCTTTAATAAGTAAAATGAACAATGATTAATCCGATGAGAGTTTTGAAGAATCAGGTCTTCAGAAAGACATGTTGCTGTTCTGAAATGACAAGTTCAAAAATCGATCTTTCGAAAGAAGAGCCAACCATTTTGTTTTTCGCGATTGTTGTAAGCAGATATCCTGAATTTTTAGCTACATTGTGTGAAATTCATCGTATTTAGAAAGGATTTGTATTGAGCACAAGGTTGTGAAAAGATACAAGAATGAAAATTATGTTAATTACAATTACCAGTGTCTTAAAAAATAAAATGTGGATCGATTCACTAAGATCATTCATAAATGAATATGAAGCAGTGAGAATAGAAATATTATATACGGATAAAGAAATGCAGAAATAAAGCGCCGAAAAGAAAAAAAAATTCTAGAAATCAATGTAATTGTATTTTTTCTCAACCAGCAATTAATCTTAACACCAATGTCAATATTTCGTTAAAACAGTTAATGATTTTTATTTGATTACTTTCACTCATGAAACAAAAAAATATCGATTTTAAACTGGGTTTTATAAAAACTCTTCAACAGAAGATTCAATTGAAAGCTACAAATTCGACACAAATATAATAAAATCAATAAATAAACATTCCATTCCACTGCACATATACAAAAAAGTTACAACTGAAGGACTGCATTAATCTGCTTAATTTCATACAAGCGTTATAATTAGAGAATTATTGTAACAAAATTTCAATAAAACCTTTTTATAGTCGGTAACATTCGTTACAGATTAGTAACGGCCAAAGAGGCATAAAAACTGTTACTCGTGAATCAAATCACCTTTTAATTTTTCTGGCAAAATGCAGAAATATTATGCCTCTGAACGATTAAAATATGAACTTCCATATGATGGACATTATAAAATATCACGGTAATTTCACAATAGAAACAAAACTTATACATTTTATGCACGGACGTGCTCGTTTTGTAGCTAAATGTCATTTCATTTGTGCAGTTTGAAACGGGCATGTAACAAAATTGCGATTTTCCAACCACGTCTCTTCAATTTGATCATACACACTAATCGCGATCAACTAGGCTAGTATTTGCCTATCCAGCTATCATATGAAACAACTTTGAAGACAAAGACAATACTAATAAAATTTAGAAATTATTTCCTTACATCAAAGTTCTTTTTTATTTTTTAAGCGGTCCAAAAGTTGTAAATGCCCAAGAAGAGAGATATATGAAAACTTTCTAACATGGAAACCATAACATTACTTGTTATCAAAGGAGGCAGACATTTTTGAAATAATACATTAAGACGCTGTTCCAATGCAGTTCTTATTCACGACAATAAAACTACATCGATTAAGCTAAGAAATAGAGCTGCAGCCTAAAATTGTAAAAAATATGTGATCTTAGTGTTTTTCACTGGGTCTTTCAAATGTTAAGTGCTCCAGCTCTAATTTTCATTTTCCAGCCCAGACACAGTAGTCCAAAATTTAAATGCCATGTGTTGCCTCCAGGTGGCGTTTTCACACTTATGTTCCTGTGTAATTTTGAATGCTTATCGTATGCCTGACCTACCTTTAAAGTTTGGAAACGTATTTTGTATCATCCCGTATATATAAAGAAAAAAGGAAATCTATGAATGTGGAATAGTTTTGATATTTAAAAATTTCATTATGATTGCTTTTATAATTATGAAATGAAAGTAAATGGAGATTATATAGAGTTTTAGTTCTTGCAGAGTAAAGAATCATTGAATCAATATTATTTTGAATTTTAAAATGACTAAAAAAATCCTTAAGTTATTATTTTCCGAAGTTAATTGGTGTTCCATCTGACGATTTCACCTCTAGTCAGTTAAAAAATATTGTGATTTTTCTTCTTGGATATCGAATTCATTTTCGTCAGTCCAATCCACTGGAATGCATGTTGTTGCCCACTTTGAACGATATTCCAAAACTTCGGAATCTGCAAGGGTTGAACCCCTATGATTCGGAGTGCAGAAAATATTATGATGACTGAAGCAATGCAGATTGCACTCTATAAAG
>BGPR01044600.1:0-12564 GCA_013235015.1 Araneus ventricosus | reverse complement strand
AATTCTTAAGCTGGATTTTTAACACAACGGAACGACTTCATTTCAAGAGATCTGTGGATATATACCTTCATTTTTTTACTTTCCCTTTTCTGATCAGTCTTTGCGATGAAAGAATTTTTTGGTAAATCAAGGATGTTTCAGTAGGAATTCTTAAGCTGGATTCTTAACACAACGGAACAACTTCATTTCAAGCTAGCTGTGGATATATACCTTCATTTTTTTACTTTCTCTTTTCTGATCATCCTTTGCGATGAAAGAATTTTTCGGTAAATCTAGGATATTTCAGTAGAAATTCTTAAGCTCGATTCTTAACACAACGGAACTTCTTCATTTCAAGCGATCTGTGGATATATACTTTCATTTTTTTCTTTCCCTTTTCTGATCATTCTTTGCGATGAAAGAATTTTTTGGGAAATTTAGAATATTTCAGTAGGAATTCTTAAGCTGCTTTAAACTGCTGCCTCTTTACCTTCTCGCATGTGAAGTAGAGAAACCGAAAATATTGTAAGCGTGTAATAATTCGACACTGATATTTTGATGAATCTCTACTTTTCTCATCTTTCTAAAATTCTATAAACACATTTTTGGCATTATGTTTGTCATTCCGTCTGTGGTTATGTGAAAAGGAAAATTCAAACTCTAACTCAAAAAAGTAATAGGGATAGACGAAATTTGTTATGTGCTGTTACACCAAAATTGGAGATCTGTATCAAATTTTGGATGAAATCAATCCACGGATAAACTGTGCTCCCGTGTGAATGGACACACGATAACTCAAAATCGCAACGAGCTTATTGAAAGAAATTTGACGCGTAGTCTTTTTTATCAAAACTGCGAAACTGTAACATATTTTGGACTAGACCCATCAACTGTCTATCTATCTGTCTATATGTGTATACGTGGACTCGATAAATGTAAACCGCAGCAAACTAGACGGATGAAAATTGGCATGTGGTCTTTACACCAGAATTGCAGATCCATGTTAAAGCTCGGGCTATCAAAGTCTGGGCTTCATGTACAACAAGGCATAAAACAGAACGCACCATATTGTGAATGTATAGGAGAATTGTCCCTACTGTTTTAGATGTGGGTTGGTAAATGTCTTGGCCTGACTTGGAGAGTCAAGGAAACTTTTGGCCTAATTTCAATTTTACGTGGTTCAAACAGTGATTTTCCGTCAGCTAAATAGCAAAAATGAGTTTTTAAAAGTGAAAAAAATCTTACAACGGAAACTGATAATGATATTTGAAATAAGATCTTGCTGGATTTGCTCAAGCAGTAGTATTATTAGGCAAAGGCAGTAAATTATCCGTAGGTCGATTTGGGTGTGTATCAAAGGATGGATTTTGGTGGTTTGGATTTTATTTAATGCAAATATATTTCTTTTGAAAAGTAAATTCAGTTACAAGTCGAATTATACTTCAGAAAAGGTAACATATGGAAAAATAGGTGTACATATAAAGTGTTCTTCTGATAGAAAACATTTTCATTTGTATTGACTGATGCCAGGTGCAGAGGGATTCAGAAGTCAGTAGCACTTTAAAATTTAATAATTTGCGAAAGAATGAAGATCGAATGATGACGGTTGCACTTTTCACGAAATAAGAGTTATAATCATTATATATCATTGACATTCTAAATTGCTTAATTGTAATTTTAGTATAAATTCGGCTACGTTTCTTCAACTTACCCATTTACATCAAATGACGGAATAATCTGCTAAATTTGCCTGGACCATATCATGAATAGTGGAATATTTCGTCGAAATAATAGTGCTTTTTAACATTATTAACATAATTTTTTTTTCTTGATACAAATTCACTTTTAGGCGTTATCCAAATGATATAAATGGGTTAATTCATTAATGGATTTCCACTACTACTTGGAACAAATGATAAATGATACTACTATTTAAATGATAAATATTTATTCTAAATCGCTTGCAATATTGAAAACACTTGTTTAGAAATACATTTTTCGAATTCAATTCAAATTTTATAAGGCATGCATTTCTTAGTTTTTGTGTATAATCACGTTGTTCTAGGAAGTATCTTCATCGTTATGCTACCAAGACATAACCTAATTTTCTCAGATTTTGATTTAAAAGCTGATTAAAAAATCCCTTTCGGCAAGCTGGAGTGCAAAGGTAGATTCCTTTACATTAATGTTACAAAAGTAATGAAATATTACATATTGATCAATACAGGCATAGCCAATGACTATATTGCTTCTACACATTGCAATATTTACGCTCTGATTCTGTTCCATGACATTTGATTTTTTACTATATCAATGTTTTATCATTCTACTCAAAGGGTTATGCTAGATTTATTGGTCAGTATATTGGTCAAATTTTTCTTATATCCCAACACATAATCATTCAACAGGTAGGAGAAAGAAATAAACATCCCAGAAGTGCAAATATCCCCTAGATAACATGAAGCCAGCCTATCTGAAACAGTAACAGGAAATTGACTCTTGACATGAATGAAGAAAGACTCTCGATTTAAAAATTAATTCATTTAATCTAGGTTACTTGTGCGAACATTACTTTGTCATATGGAAAAATCACATGACGTGAAACATTTAAACACTACTAGAATGGGCTCATTTAGGGAACTCCCTGCTTACAGAGATAATAGTCACTTAAATCTTAACACATAAGAGAATAAAAATTATTAAACATTGTGAGTGGAAAATTTAATACGCGTGTTTAAAGCATAGTATATGAATGCAGCCATTTTGAATAGTAAATTTAAATCTCCATCGACAATTAAAAGCAAATACTCAGGCAGAAAACCCTAAAACAATTTTAAAGTTAATGAGATCTTTTTCAATATCAAAAAGGATAAAGGGAACTCTTATTTAAACATCTATCATTTTATGGCTATTTTATATTAAATTTATTAAACAAATCTTGGTGCCGCCATGTTTAGTTAAATATCAAATGAAAGTAATCTGTCAAATTATCAAATTAACTATTAAAATAAATTGTCTGATTAATTAAAATTAACTATTTACTTAATTAAAATTAAATATTTAATTAATTGTGACGAAATCTTCACTAAAACCTTTTTTATGGCTAATCTAATAATCTTTTTATCTAATAATTATCTTAATTTAAATAAAAGTCATTGTGGCTACGTATGTATGTTCCACATCTCCGCCTAATCCACTGGACTGATTTCAACCAAACTTTGCACAATATTTATTAAAGACAAGAGAAATGTCACTTTAAACTTTTAAAAGCCACTAAGTTACTTAAATTTTCAGTTAATTAAAAATTAAGCAAGTCCTTTTTCCGCTATATCTTTGGAGAATATTATCTCAAGAAACTATTTTTACACCATATTAAATATTAAAAAATTAGCTTTTCAGGTGACAAATATTTCATTTCCATACAATTTGTTTCTCTCATTTGAATATTTTTTTTCAAAACTAATTCTATACAGAATCCGCGACAATATTCTTTATTGTTGAAGAACAATACAAATACGAAGAACTGTCGCCAAAATACATTAACAGAATTCTGGACGAATGATAAAAGAAAATTTTAAAAGTAGACGACTAACAATTTACATCAGGACCAACTATTGATTTGATGTATTTTCATGCTTTAACTAGTTAATTTAATTGTTTCAAAATATTAATTAAAACCTTCCTTTTACTTTAGTGATTGTTAACAATACTTGAAGTACCTATATAACAAATAATAATTTATGGAGAAAACGGCAGTTTCTAAAAATCGTCTGGTTCAATTGATATTCTCATTTTAATCAAAAAAATTTCAGATCAGAAAAAAAATTTGTGTATTATGATTTTTATACAATAGTAGTTTTTACTTTAAAAATATTAGACATGATAGCATTTTAATCCGGAGCAAAGGCAGGTATATCAGCTAGTTTACCATATAAAAAGTGGAAATGAACGTGGCTGATGGGAGCTCATAACTTCTAAGTAATTCTTACTGTCAAAAACTTTCAATATAAAAGTAGTTTGTTATGATAAGGTGATAATCCCCCAATTGAAATTTTTTTCTATCTTCAATCGTAACGGAGCTATGGGGAAAAGATAAATTGGGCAGGGTGGGAATTGAACATCAGTTTTCTGCTCATAACTTCTAAGCAATTCTAGCTGTCAAAAACTTTCAGTATAAATGTTGTTCATTATGATTAGGCGATAATTCGCCTAATTGAAAGTTTCTTTCTATCATAAATCGTAACAGAGTAATGGGGAAATGATAAATTGGGGGAGGAAATTGAATATCGCTTTTCAGCTCATAACTTTTAAGCAATTCTAGCTGACAAAAAAATTTTAATATAAGAGTTGTTCTTTATGATAAAGTGATAATTCGCCTAATTGATTTTTTTTCTATCTTTAGTAGTAACAGAGCTATGGGGAAGTGATAAGTTGGGGGAGGGGATTGAAAATGGCTTTTTAGCTCATAATTTCTAAGCAATTTTTATAAGGTACTTGTAATTCTTCCTTTTCATATAATAATAGATATTTCAGACTGCTAATGCGGTTTTTGTCTTTTGAATTGATTATTGTTCATGACTGTATTTTATTTTTCACTATGCACGGTGCACGAGGCTGATAGGGCATTATAAGAGGAGGAACTGCCCCATTATTTCATGCACTATCTGTTTTTTTATCTGTTATGTCGTTTTACAATTATTATGATTATTAAGCCACATTGTAAGGGAACTTAAATTGTAATGGTTGCATTAAATGTCATTGAGATGAAATCCTCTTGGTGTAAAATGCGGAAAAAGAAATTGAGCTCAGAAAAGTACGTAAAATTGCAGTTGTCTATAGTGAAGTAAAGAAGCTTATGAGCTCAAATATTCTAATGTTTAATCTATAACGATAACACTCAGAGTTTCTTTGGTTCGTGATGACAATTATTCTTATCACAGATTTTCCGTGTTTCTGCAATGTTCTTACTGCAAGTAGATAGATTTTGAACGCTGAGCTAGATGATGGGATATCCACTTTTTAAAGAATAATCAATAATGCAATGATTTCCTATCCGCAAACCTTTCACCGATTGTGGGAGCTTTGTAACCCAAACCTGCAACAAAAATCTGAACAAGGCCGCGTTATGCCCTGTACAAGCCGTAGAGATTGACCTTTCAATTGAAAGGTGCTCGATTCGTATACTTAAGGGCAATAGGGGAAGGGATTGGACAGCGTAAACGGGGTAATGAAATTCTACGATCCAGTTCAAGATGAGTCCAAGGGGCGACATTTCTAGAAAGAAAAGTTTGGCTCAGAAACCCTTAATTACTAATATAATAGCCCAGATGTGTCTCTCGGTAACGCTCTGACGTCACCAACAATAAAACTCGCGCCATAGCACTGCGAGACGTTACACAGCATTATTTCATTGTTAGAGAACCTAAATTTCAGTAATTTTAAATTTAAAAGAATAATTGTTGTTCTAATTTCAAATTTAATAGCTCTGAAATAGTGAAATAAAATTTTCTATCGATTCATATAAAATTTATCTCGCTATGATCAATAGTTCCCGAGAAATTTTAAATTATATTAATCATATATTTCAAATTAATTTCCGTTTTTCAATAGAAAGTAGGAAATCACTTCAGTGGTATATCATGCGCGTAATATAGTTTGTAGGCCACGATGCATCTGATTATTTATTGCAATCGTAATGATATAATTTGATAATATTTTTTGGCAACGTTTGATAAGCAGAGAAGGGCTTTGTCTTGAGTAGAATTTCGAAAAAGAATTCCTTCGAAATGTTAACTTTTGACTTACGTTCGAGAAGTTGAGAATTTCATGGTTATTGAATTATATTAAAATTGTTAAACAGCGAAAAATACTTCACACGGAATGTTGTTTACCAAGAGGTTTTTTGAATAAAGAAATCTGTAAATAAGATGTAATTAAAAAAATATTTCCTGTCATAAAACATATGTTTATTTTATTTGTTTTCAATCAATGTTAAACATTATAACTATATCCATTTAAACACGAGAAATTTGAAGGGAAATCTCTTGAATGAAAGATAATTTGCACCCGTCATACTATGACGGGTGATTTTCTAGTTTTATAAATATGTAGCCAAATATTTAATTCAATAACAGCTTAAATAAAAAAGTAACGTACATATCGACACACCGGAAGTATCGCGCCCGCTGAATATATGCGAAAATGCTAGTGGATATATACTAAGTGAGAATGCTATTATTATTTTTAAATGATTTATTAAAATAAACATCATTAAATAAAACTGATTTTTGGAACTACAGTAGAACCCCGCTAATCCGAACTAATTATGACCGATTTCGGATTACAAAAAATTCGGATTACCCGAAATTCCGATAAAAATAGAAAAGTAAAAGATGTGTGCTAAAAAAAATGTAAGTACTACTATCTCTTGAATTCTTTTATTCAAAAGCAATAGAAAGAGAATATATATCTCCTTTTCATTAGAATAATGGATTTTCTCCTGTATGAAGTGACCTTATCTTACGGCAAATTGCATTAGTTTCTTCAATGTGTACAAAATTATGCATGCTGAAAAAGTACTTTTTGTTTTAGTTTGTATATTTAAATTGTTTCAGGTAATTTTTTCAATTACATATAATTTTTGAAAATAAAATCGGTTCGAATTAACCGGAATTTCGGATTAGCGGGGTTCTACTGTATTAGAGCCGTGATTTTAGACGTCTTTTTATCTCCGAGAATGAAAATTTATAATTACAGACATATTTATCACATTAATATGCATTTATTTATTTCGAGTATGGTGGGACAAAATAAATAATAAGACATTTATTATTAATTACGTTACGAAAAACTGAGCTCGTAAGGGACATTCAATCAGAAAATGCGTAAGAATACTGTCTCAGTGTATGGTTGTTAAAACATTAAAAAAACATGCAAGAGATTCTGCTATCTTTGTTGCCAAATACAGTTATACATCTTTATTACGCCACGCTTACGTATCGCTTTTCCATGGCTCCTATTCATTTCAATGTTTAAAAAATTTCTTTATGACGACAGTGGACCTCAGGAGAAAAAAGTTTTAAAGATATCTTCTTCTTCTTTCTAATCCTTCTGATCTGAATCAGATCAGATCCATGAGATCGTTCGCCCTCATCACGTCCAACACGAAATCCGGTCGCTTAAGCAAGTCATCATACACCAAGGCAACACAGTCAAGTAGATGTTGCGGAGTGGCCTCAATTATGTTGCACTTTGTACAGACATTGAACTTCTTATCACCACGAGAGAATCTGAGGGTTTTTAAGTTACCGGATGTTAAGCGAAGCAAAACTGTTTGGTCTTTCCTATCCCCCTTAAAATGTATAGTAGCACCAAGGCCTTCACTACGATACCATGAATGAGCTGGTGGATGCCTCCAAGAGATGTTAACAAAGGCATTTCTTCTTGAATGTAACTCAAGGTAGGTCAAGGGTTCTACATAGGTCTGAGGCATGGTAGTACCTTCTTTAGCTAGACTACCAGCAATATCGTTATATTTTAAATTTACATGTGATGGTAACCACTGTAGATGAAGACCACAAGAATTGCACAGGGTCTTGAGTTTGCTAAAGATATCCATTTCCCTTCTGTCACTAACATCTCTCCAATTATCAAGATATTGGACAACACTTCGGCTGTCCGAGAGAATCCATATCTCACCGAATAATTGACGTTCCAGAACAAAGTCTAAAGCCATATCAATGGCGATTAAAGATATAATCATATGATATGAATCCAAAATGAAACGTCACGATGATCGAAACTAACAGAATTTTCCTCAAAGCAAAATTAAAATTAGAGCATGTTCTTATAAGCTTCCCTGAAAAGAAAGAAAAACCCAAGAAGAACTGTTGTGAAGAAAATAATCATTTTAGTATTTCCTCCTATTGTAATAAAATAATCTAAAACATCGCAATATGTCCACTAATAAGAATTACAATTTATTATTATATTCTGTGATAAAACTCCAAGAGAGACTAATATCTTTATATGTGTACTCAAGGAAGGTTATTTCGCTAAAAGAGCGGAATTCAACATTACATGATCTTCAAGTATTTAAAAAAATTGCAGTCTCTTATGTTAAAATGTTAAAAAATAAAGTTATTATTATTAGTCTTATGTTTAAATGCTAAAAAATAAAGTTCAATCATATTGTCGGAAATTATAAGAATAATTATTTACTAAAATGATTTTGAAATCTCATTAAAATGTAAAGATAGACTAAGTTATAGTAAGACTTAACCCTCTCACACCGAGCGAGGCGGTCCCGGGCGGTCTAAAAATTTCTCCTCAACAACGGCGAAGGCCGGTCTGAGGCGGTTGACTTCTTTTGAGGGGAGGTGAGGTTCTGAGATCGCTTCGAAGATAAGCGCGGCAGGGAGTCCAATTATCCTTGCCAATCACAGCCCATTCCTTGCGCTTTAAGGGAAGGTTATAGGAGAGGGTGGTGTGGTATGGTAAATGACCACCCAGGTTCGGAGAGTCCAATTTATGTTGCTTCCTCCCAAAAAATTCTCGGTTTTAAAGGTACTAGAAGAAAAAGGTCGCCTCTTGATTAAAGAGTTAAATAAATTGTTTATCGCATTTTCAAACAATATTTGATAGAACGTCGTTTTGGAGCGGTCCCTTAAATGACATACTATTGAAGTTTCACAATATTTAGCCGTGTTTTAAATTCGTATAAAGAATTCCATGTCTCACGATGTTCAATAATATTTATTTTCTTGGTAAATAGAAGCTTAAACAAATCATAAGTTTGCCAAATAATTTTATCACATTTAACTTTTTTTATTTGGTTTCGGTACTTGATTTTGTTTTATCTTCGGCAATACTTGTGCTCAGGCTAAAAAACTATTTTTTCGAGAAATTTCGCAAGAAATTGTCTGGTTAGTAAACGATTAAGAAAGACGAACATTTTCTATGTTGATTTAAAAATGTTACATTTTGTTCGTGATAATTAGTTTAATTTTGCAAAATAATCGATGGAAACAGGAGATTTATTTTAACTAGGGAATAGTATAAAAATCTATTTAAATTAAAATGTTGGCTCGCGAACGTCGTTTAGCAAATTGTTGAAGAAGCTAAATAAATGAAGTCTAAGCTATATTGGCATTCGTCGTTTTAATCGTGACTGGTTACTGAGCATAAGTTTCGATTATTTGTTTTTTAAAAGTCTACTGATTAGTAGTTCCACGAAAAAAATATTCCAGTTACGATCCTTGCATATTTTCTTGAGTTATGTACAAATGCAGAAAATCTATTTTCCTGATAAATAAAGTTAAAATTGATTTAGTAAGTTTGTAGTTTAATATCACAACTTCCAAGCAAAAATTAATAAATTGAATGCGCCTTTAGAAAAACTATTAATTATTTTTATTTGATAAAAGCAAATTTCTTTCGAATTCAAAGAAAATAAAACGTAGCAGCTTTTCGAACACAATATATCACATCAAAATAATTCTGACTTTTTCCGAATGAGCATTTATTTGCTGCCAAACAGTAAATACGTATGCAAGAAATAAAATTTATTCTAAAATGTTTTTAAGCAAACTTTTCTTTTTACAAAATTTATTACAAAAAGTGGTAGCCTGTATCCCCGAACTAGTTTCCAATGCCATGTTCTTTCCATCATCTCACGATAAGCCTGATTGATTCTACTACTGCCTTGTAGCTCTGGGATCAGTATTAGGCACCAGTACGTATCTTACATTCTGTCTTTGACCTCCCCTTCCAATCGCAGGGGCAGGATTGTTGCTGTAGGTAATAATGGGTGCCTTTGCTTCAGGTGCAGTAGATTCGAAGATGACGTTGGCAGGACTGCTGTTGTCGGTGCCGGGCTCGTTGGTTCGGACAATGGCCTTAAAACCGTCCGGTCCCGCGGTGTATTCGACGACCCTCTTCAAACCATCCCCGTGGGTTACTGTGTAGGACCCCTGAACGGTCCCTGAACCGTCTCCACTTTCCTGATGGCTGCTAGTACCATCATCGGCTTCTGCCAGGTAGTTGAAGGAGTATGGGATAGGTGCATATTCAGGTATTTGGGGCTGAAATGAAATCGTAGAAAATATATGACAAATTAAACAATTTAGAAAATGACTTAAAGATCTCGGATACTTTTCAAAATAGGCAGAAGTTCAATAAGATTTCAAAATGCATTTATTTCATTTCAGGATTTACCAACCATTTCTCTTAAAAATATATATCACACCGAATTCAGTATTCATGAGTACAACCGGCACCTTCCCTCGCTCACGTTAATGAAATTTTCTGCTATTGCCTTTAGCATGGAAAGATATTTAGTGCATCTACAAACAAGAATTAGCTTAAGTAGGAATAATCATGTAATATTTATTTGGAAGTTAACTGCTTACAGTTAGAAATTCTTCACAAAAAGGGATTTATTACCACATTTAGACACGACATTAGAGTAAAGTTAAATAATAGAAGAACATTTGCAGCATGATTTTTACCTTTTATTGATTCGCTTTTTTTAATAATCCAGAGGGAAGAAAAGTCGAAAGCACATTTTTTGGTCAAAATGTGGGGGGTTGGATACTTGCTTTCTTACGTTGATACTTTTTTTCCTTTTTCTGTTCTTTGACCGCATGGTTAGACGCAATCCGCCGTTTTCTTGATCCTTTCAACAGAACTATTCATTAATTTACTTAATGTGATCAATTTAATTTCTCTTCTTTGTCCGCATGTTTAGACGCAATACGCCGCTTTCTTGATCCTTTGGACAAAACTATTCATTAATTTACTTAATGTGATCAATTTTATTTCTCTTCTTTGACCGCATGTTTAGACGCAATACGCCGCTTTCTTGATCCTTTGGACAAGACTATTCATTAATTTACTTAATGTGATCAATTTAATTTCTCTTCTTTAACCGCATGTTTAGACGCAATACGCCGCTTTCTTGATCCTTTGAACCCAACTATTTATTAATTTACTGAATGTGATTAATTACAAATGTGGCTAATTGATACTGAATGCGATACATTGCCGTTGACTTTAACTTAGCTTCCTGTTTTGAAGCCCCACCAGGGCTATTTTAGAACAGACCTCGTTATACTGAACTGGTTTCTGAACACGAGATTTGACCTGACAGATTTAACAGGCACTAAACCTACATGATACGGAGGAACTTTGTTGGAATCGACACTCCGCTTCCAAGCAGGGACACTGTCACCAGGTCATCATGGGTCTCGATACATTGACCAATTTTCCAAATTAAAAAGTGAGGAATGGAGGATTAATAGATTTCTAAATGTATCAACGAAACATGGCTGAACTGTTAAGACGTTACAAAGAACACTTGGCAACGAAATGCGTAGCTGTTTTGAGTATGAGAAACCATAGAGTTCTGAAAGCAAGTCACTTGTAAAAGTGGTAGAAGAAATGGAAAAGAAAACTTTTTGCGCTTTTAAATAGCTTGCTTTGAATGAATTCTAATTCCGAACGTTATTAACAGATAGGTTTTTAAATTTTAATTTGTTTCGAATAACTGAAAAGTTATTAAAAGGATTTACTTACTCTGTAACCTGCTTGAGAAGAAACTGTTACCAATATGGCTGCTAGAATCACCAGAAACTGTTAATGTAAAATAAAATATATATATATATCAAATTAGGAAACTAAAACTAACTTTTAAAGATTCAGTGAGTTCATATATAAAATTGCTAACGATTATTTACTTCACGAATATAATTTGTGCGAATAAACGAACGTAAAGACAAAGTAATATAACGTACTAAGATATTTGATGAAACAAATTACATATAATAAATCTTATTTATGTGAAAACACTTTGATAGTAGTATTGTTTTAATGAGTCTTTCCTTCTGAATTAAGATAATATAGATTAAGCAATCAGAAACTGGAGACATTTTGTGCATATGTTACGACTAAAGCAAGAATGAAAGCTAAACCAAGATTTAACCGGTTAAAGTGGGGATTGCGAAGGCTTTGCGGCTAAAGCCCGAAGATTTCCCAACTCTTCCACCTTTAACCGGCTAAAACTGGGTCTAACCAATCCTAATTGGAAGCGTTGGGAAATCTTCAGGCTTTAGCCGCAAAGTATTAGTAATATCTCCACTTTAACTAGATTCAAATCTTGGTTTAGCACTCATTCTTGCTCCAGCTGTGGCTACACTAATTTTTTATCTATACTCCTTAACGACACTATTGAAATAAGTACAGAATTCTGCTAGACAGCTATTAAGTAAACATTTCTTGGCCCTGTTTAGAAAATTCTGGTTTTATCTAACATTTGAAAAATGCAAAGTCAAATATAGTCCCAAATGGTATCAGTTAAATCATAAACTCAAAAATTCAATCCCTTTCTCATTTTTTAAAGATTTGGTGGCTAGTGGTAAAGTCTTATCCTTTGGGCAAGGATTTCAGGCTCGAAGCCGTTCACTGAAGATCCGCCGTGCGTGGGCCTCCGCATGCTACCCCATACGTGAGGGGCCAACGTCTACCCGCTGGTGTGTGCGGAAGTTTGAAGAGGAGGTGCCAGCTCAGGTGTCGTCGTCATCTGACCTT
>BGPR01044599.1:0-12564 GCA_013235015.1 Araneus ventricosus | reverse complement strand
TTTCTATCAAATTTTGGACAAAATCCGTCAACGGGAAGTCTGTCTGTCTGTATGTTCGGGGTCATGCGAACGCTATAACTCAAAAACTTGAAAAGCCAGATGGATAAAATTTTATACACAGTTTTATCGTCATGAATGTAGGTCCGTATAAAATTTTAGGCCAAATCCGTCAAAGGGTTGACTGTCTGTCGGTCTGTATAATCGCATACTTGTTCAGTTTTGAAACTAACTCCCTGCGCATGCCTGCTAGTGGCAATGCCTGTGCGAGGAAGAGACGCTCCGAAACTTGGGAGTTTGCCAAAAACAAATTCTGGAGAGATTTTGTAAGGAAGCAAACATTTAGGGAGTCTCGCCAGGTCCTGTTGCGCAAAAGAATGAGCAGAGGATTTGAATTTGTTTTGATCCTTCAAACCACGCGTGGTTCCAACTTTGGTTTACTTGCGACGGAAGTTTATTTGACGTCATTTATTATTCTAGTTTTCTCTACATGTGTTAGGAGTATACGAGAAAGTTTAGGGGAGACCACTCCCGCTGGTTTTCAATCTAATACGAACATGACTTTTATTATATGCATTACAAATTTTAGAAACATTTCGAAATTCTGATTTAATGATTGCAATGCATTTACTGAATCAGGACGCATCTTAGTTTATATTATAAGTATTTTTATTTTTTAAGTACAGTGCATATTTCAGATTTTCATCAATGTGACTCTTATTAAAATTAATATTCTATCCTCCCCCTGAGAAAATCATATACTAAAATCGTTTTAATCATTTCTCATGAAAACTGTAGGAACTTTTCGAACATAGCCACGGTTGCTAAGCAATGATTTATTTATTAAATCAAGATAGTCTTGATTTGGGTGAGGAATGAAGGGTTCAGAGCTAAAGTGAACCAAGTACATGAGATTCATTTTTCCGAAAACAGATCTCATAATTGATTTGCTCTATTACCAGGAATGACGTTAGAGTTTGCCCGACGGGGGGGGGGGCGATTTGCCCTACAGGGGGCACGAGTGTAATGAAATTAGTCTCAAATTTTCACCAGATTATTATTTATCAACTACAGTTGAATACTCTGTAAAAAAATTTTCCCCGACGGGATACAAAATTTTTCCCTGACCGGAAGGCCCGGGGCTGGCCCCCCCGGTCCCCCTCTGGCGCCACCCCTGTCTATTACATTAACAACGAACTTCTAATTGTTCTTGCTGTCTGGTGGATACAAATTGAACTATGGACTTGAATCCCTATTACACATAAAATATAATATTCCTACATTACCACGCTTGTGTTAGTGCATAATGAACGAAACATGTACTTGGTTCACTTCAAATTTGAACCCTCCAAATACGAGCGAATATTTTAACTGAAAAAGTACATTTTGAGCATTTTTTGATATTTAAAAAATATTTTGAGGTAGACTTACGTCTCTCCATAATGGTCTAATGGTGTGTCGAGAAAGGAAAAAATTATGGCGGTTTTCGTGGTATTTTTAAACGCTTATAGCTCTCAACCAAATAACATAGATAGTTGGTTTTAGTTTTATTTAACAGTGAAAGGTAGACATTGAAGATTGCAAAAATAATTTTAGAATTTGTAACTATGGTTTAGTCACAGTCGAGATGCAAAGTTGGTGAAAATCACGAGGAATTTTGATGACGTCACAGCGACCGATGCGCGCGCACTCTTCGGTTTTCAGCGGTATATTAACTGGATTTTAACAGATTAATAACTAATTCATTCAGATTAATTCCTTTTATAGAGAAAGATCATAGAGCATAGGTCATAGGTCAAAGTCACATAGAGCTACTTTAGTCACATAGAACAACTTTAGTCACAGAAAATCACAGTTGAGTAAGGTAAGTAAGTCTGTGCCCTTCAATCCCCCAGCCTCCCGTCGACTTTTTTAGTATGTTTTAGTTCTTTTTTAGTTTGTTACAATGAGAATCATGTCCAATGCTTGATATTTTTAAGAAAAATCACAAATATATTTGTTGAAACTTTCCCAAAACATAATTCATAAAAAAATTTATGTAAAAGATTCCATGCATTCATATTCGAATTTAAAATTTTAGCTGACTAGTTTAAATACTTTATGTAACGCTGCACAAATGAAAGTTTGATATATATGATATAAGCTTCGTATAACGAACTGCAGAAAAAGAAATATTGTGAATTCTTGAATAACTATTGAATAATCTAAAGCATATAGATAATATAGAATGAATCATTTTTGGAAACATTATTAAATTATAAGAAAATGTACAAGAATAAAAATAAGATGACTCTATTGTTTTAATGAGACAAAAAATTAAAAGTACCGATGTGGTTGCTCGAGGTTCGTCCAGCTGAAACTCATTTTCACGTAAAGTATTGGGTAGCATATGTAGAATAACGAAATCAATAACTGTTATTGAATTCATGGAATAACTAATCTGAAGTACAAAAATTGGAAATATTTTTAGTAATTCTTGAAAAAAATTCCTTTCTTTTCATAATTTTATGCAGGGTATTCTCGAATACCCTGTATAATGAAGAATTCTAAAATAAACCACAAAAAAGTACGAACATTTGAATAAAAGATTTTTTTAAAAACCACAGGAAAGAAAGGAAAACGTAAACCCACAGTCAATTATAGTGTACAAAGACATGCAAACACATCTAAAACAATGTTATCAAAAAAAAAAAAAAGATTTCGCGAACATTTCAGGAGTTAAATATCCAAAAATATACATGGAATGAAATAATTTAATAACAATTTACGACAACATTCTGATGAAATCGTAAAATAATTATTTTTTCCACGAAACAGAAGTAATCAGATGTCTCGAAAATTCCTCTGAACAAAGAAATCACATTTTATATCTGATCAGGAGAAGACTTTAGTTGCCATTCACTGCATAAAATAATGTATAAAAAATCCCTTAAAATTGGAAGCAAAACAAGAAGGCTGTTTTAAGCTACATTTGATGACGAACGCATACATATTATATCGCTAAATCATCCACCTCATTACATTGTTATCGGCATTTTAATCTGCTCCTAAGCTCATTTTCGTCGAAGTAACATGAAGTGCCTGTCCTCCAATCTGGTTTAGGATCACATTAACCATTCTTCTTTTTCGTGTTCTTTTACAGTAGGAAGAACCGAGAGCATGCCAAGAGTAAGGAAGAAGAGAAGACCTCTAGGTAAGCGATCAATCTTCGGAAAATGCAATTTAGTGTCTCAGAAAGAAGTTGCTAAACACCCCAGACTTCATTGTTGCAGATGGCGACCACTGTTTAAATGCACCTTCTTCTCGACTTATGTCCTATGCGACTTATGCATAAAAAATCATGCTAATCGATTTTTTTAATTTCCATGTTATTGCCGTATTTTTCACAAGAATTAACAATAAATATTTTCCTGCATTTCTTCGAACATAAATGTACACGACAGACTCAATCCTAACATTTCAAAACTCCGTACGCGTTTCAAAGTTTGATAAAGTGACATGAAACGAAAAAATATATAAATCGTTTGCAATAAATTAAACGATTTAGATGATAGAATCAATAGATAATTTAAAATGTTTACAATAACAGATTAGCAGATATAAAATAAATATATTGATTTATTTGAATTAATTGCTGATATGAGATTTTTGTGGTTGCAACTGCCGATGGTATCCGCAATTACAACCACAAACATTTCACATTTCAAAATAAAACGTAATTTCAGGTAATATCTTTGTTTACAATAAGTACAACAGAATAAATAGTACAGTGAAACCTCTTCGAACGGCCACCCTTGCATAGCTGCCACCCCTTTTAACGGCCAATTTTTCGTGGCACGGATTTTTCGGCCCATAGACTTAATGTTAAAATAACCCCTAGCAACGGCCACCCAACCCCTCTGAACGGCCGCCTGGTGGGTTCGCCCATCCCATTTAACAAACGCATCGGTTAGAGATTGACTTTTTAAACTCAAAAACGAAGTTGGAAAAAATGGTTTTTTTCCCGAGAAGGGTAAAAACTTAAAACATTCACAAATTGTGTCCTTTTTTCAAAAAATGTAAAAAAATTATTAAATAAAGTACTATTTTCTCTTTAGATAAGTCTCAAACTTCATTTTAAATAAGAAATATGTGTCAGACTTTTTTATATTAAGTATTATAGCAATTATCTTGGAATTATAACGAAAACCCTTTAGAGCGGCCACCCCCTCTGAACGGCCAATTTTTCTCGGAACGGAAGGGTGGCCGCTCAGAAAGGTTTCACTGTATGTATTTTTCAGATTATGTACAATAATTATACGTATATTGATTGAATTTTTGTGTTTTATGCGCAATTTTTATATTCCATTTGAATAAAAATATAAATCTGACTCACGATCTGTCAGTCGGAACGAAACTCTGTAGGAACTGTATAAAATGAATGCGATTTTATTTTACCGAGTTTGTTTAACATTTTATTTATTTAATTATTTTATTTCATATCAGCTAATCAGTCATTGTAAACATTTGAAATTATTTATTTGTTATATCATTTAAATCATTTAGTTTATTGCAAACGATTAATATATTTATTCGTCTATGTCAGTTTATCAAGCTTTGTGAAACACACAAGGAGTTTTGAGATGTTATGATCGAGTCTGTTGTGTAATTTATGTTCCAAGAGATACAATAAAATATTTATTGTTAAATCTTATGAAGAAAACGGTGATAAAATGGAAATAAAGAAATATTTTAGTATGAATACATCATTTTTAGCACTTTTGAAGATTTTCTAAAAAAATGTTTGAATGTTTTAAAAAAAAATAAATTAATAAAAATGCTTTAAAAAAATGAAAAATGTTTGAAAATAAAATGCTTAAAATACAAGATTTTTTTTTATATTTTAAATATTTATTTATCATTTTTTGTTTTTGTTTTTTAATGTTTGAAGTATAAAAAATCTCAGTCGTATTTAGGTATCAGAGAAAATTTTCTGATAATAGAAAATCTCAATTTCTTTCAACAGCAATACATTTTTCAATCAGTTGCATTAGTATGAACTATTTCAACCAAAATTTGTCTCGCTTGATTACAAAGTCCTCAATGTAGCTCCACATATCTACTATATATCTACTAACCTCCATATATCGTACACTACGTTATATATTAGGGTGGATCGAAAATTCAAATTGTGGATAGAATAATCGGCGTAGGGTGTAAAAGTTGTCTTTTAAGTGTACTAGCATACATACAAAATTTTTTCAACTTTGTTTAATTGCTTCCGGTGCTTCAAGATGTTTAAATATTTGCAAAATAAACGATTTTTATGCAAATTTTGAATTAAAAATTAAAAATAAAAAATGCCTTAAAGAAACGATTTTGCAGGGAAAAACGTATAGGAGAGAATGAAAAATTATTTATTTTATATTATTAAATGAATAAAATTATTTTTGTTTATATAATATTATTCAGGGACCCACAACTACATTTTCTTCTTTTTTATATTTTACAATATAACACAATCTTACTTTATTTCGAAGACAAAAATAAAATACGCAACAATCCTTTTCCTAAACAAAAACACATCGCTACAGGGGAAACTTGGGCAAAAGCGTTATTTTTTTCGTCCCTCCCTTGTTGTTTGAATGAGTCAAAATAGTAAAAATGTCATTCTTTGTGGCGCTTGGGCCATCAGAAGATATGAATGAATTTGAATAATAATAATAAAAAAAGCAAACTAATGTACCAAAAACAAAACTTTCTTACACGCGCTAAAGGGAATTTTGAAAATATCTTTTTATAAATTTCCAAAAAATGTCATTTTTAACTATTTTTGTAGCCCTTGGGGCACTGGAAGATATGAATGGATTTAAATAAAAAAATTATATAAATTAATATACTTAAGACACAACTTTCCCCCCCCGCGCCAAAAGGAGTTGGGGGCCCCCCCCTCCCCAAAATAAAAAAAATTCCTATACTTTTCGATCCACCCTATTATATATTTCAAAATAAAAAAAAAAGGAAATGAAAACGCATATAAATTTTGGCGTGGCAACTTTCTTTCAATTTTCAAATGATTTTAAAGCAAAACTATGAAAAAGGATTCGAAACAAAAATTTTTTACTTATCAATTTTGCGGTTAAAAGAAATAATTAAAATGAAGCATCGCCTTAAGTTTAAATATTTTTCTAACGTTAGGCTCAAAACGGCTTTATTTTTCACCGTTTTTGTCTGACTAAGGTCATGCTGAATTCTTTCCTTGACTAAATATAAAATTTACTTCTTAGAGATGAGAATTTCTGGGCTTGATGGAAGAATAAATAGAGACAATATCGCAGAGGCGACACACCCTTCCCGGGATCTGTGATCATATCAGTAGCTCTCCTTAAAAAACATCAGGATGGCTATATATAGTTAAAGTCTTAAATTACCACTGTGATTCGTATACGCATCACGTATCAATAAGGAAGTCTGGAGGTTATACCAGCACGTACTTATGTGAATTTTTTTAAGCATTCTCTTTTTTTAAAATTAAAAGTAAAAATTCGCATGGACTGTCTTTCTTACTTTCTAGTATACGAAGTATACAAAGAGAAAGTATTGTAATCGTCAAAAAATTCGAACTCGAGATTTTGACGAATCTCCACGTTTTAGACCTCCCTGAGTCCGAAAAACACAATTTTGGAATTATGTCTGTCTGTGTGTCTGTCTGTCTGTCTGTGAACACGATAACTCGAAAACTATTAGAGCTACGGGGATGAAATTTGGTATGTGGTCTTTACACATAATTTGTAGGTTTCTATCAAATTTTGGACAAAATCCGTCAAAGGGAAGTCTGTCTGTCTGTATGTCCGAAGTCATGCGAACACTATAACTCAAAAACTTGAATAGCTAGATGGATAAAATTTGGTACACAGTTTTATCGTCATGAATGTAGGTCCGTATAAAATTTTGGGCCAAATCCGTTAAAGGGTTGACTGTCTGTCGGCCCGTATAATTTAAAATTGAAACCAATCCGCCATCTCCACGCGCATGCGTACGGTAGCAATCGTCTGTGCTCCCGAAAGGATCGAATTACGTCAGTTTGTCCTTGAGACGGCAAGAGTGAAACCTAGCAGTGTGCGATAGATGCGTTTTAATCGGTACGCATCTCTTTGAATTCTTTACCTAGATATTTTTCAATCACTATAATGAAAAACCTTCTGATAGTCATTGGATTCTGGATAACAGTAGGTTCGAATTTTTTTAGTCACGCGGGGGAAGGAGAAACGGCACCTTTTGGGGGAAGTATACGAGAAAGTTTAGGGGAGAATACTCCCGCTGGTTTGACTTAGACTTACGTTTTTCCATAGTGGTCTAATGGTGTGTATGGAAAGGAAAAAATTATGACGCTTTTCGTGGTATTTTTAAACGCTTATAACTCCGCAACCAAATAACATAGAGAGTTGGTTTTAGTTTCATTTTAACAAAGAAAGGTGGACATTGAAGATTGAAAAAAGAAGTTTAGAATTTGATATTACGGTTTAGCCACAGTCGAGCTTCAAAGTTGGTGAGAATCACGAAGAATTTTGATGACGTCACAGCGATCGATGCGTGCGCACGTATCGGTTGTGAGCGGTATATTAACTGGATTTTAACAGATTAATAATTAATTCATTCAGATTAATTCATTTAATAGAGAAAGGTCATAGAGCATAGGTAATAGGTCAAAGTGACATAGAGCTGCTTTAGTCACAGAAAGTCACAGTTGAGTAATCGATTAATTAACCGTCCTTAATTAATTATTATTAACAATTGTTGATTTAATTGAGCTGTCCTTTCCATCTATTTAATTGAGTTGAGTTGGTTTTAGTTTCATTTAACAGAGAAAGGTCGTAGGTCAAAGTCACATAGAACTACTTCAGTCACATAGAGTTACTTTAGTCACAGAAAGTCACAGTTGAGTAAGGTAAGTAAGTCTACGCTCCTCAATCCCAGCGGCCGTTCCACAGAGACAGCGTCCCGTCCAATTTTTTTCCTTTTTTTTTAATGAGAGCGTATTTGAAAAAGTTTTTTTTTCAGATAGGTAACGCCGTTACGGTGGTCTAGGGGTCATAAATTATTGGACATCTCCCATTTTTGAGAGCCATTATCTGCGAAACTATTCAAGCTAGAAGAAAAATAAATGCATGTATTTGTAGGGAATTTTACGCTCTTTAATTTGCTAATTCTCATGTAGTGTGTAAACTTGAATATTTTTCGAGGTGTTTAATAAAAATTAAAAAAGGAAACCAGAAAACGTACATCGGCTTCTGCTGATCGGTAGCCATTGCGTATGGAAATCTCTCGCTATAGCAAATTGAGAACACGTAATGGTACGCCACCTATTTGAAAAAAAAAACATTTTTATTTGCTCTCTCATTAGAAAAAACCCCGTAGTTGTAACGTTATTAGTTTTTTAAAGTAATTTTTGAAATGGGTTCAATAATTTATAACCACCCTGTATTATTAAGTCATATTTACTGGTAAAATATGCATATTTCTGCGTAAAAGTTTTCTGGACATTTAGGAAACAGACATAATAGAATTTAAAATAATACATTGATTATGAGGGGGCGCCATATTGTTGCCCTGCCCGGTTGGTAAATTTATCTCCGGCCGCCCCTGTTCATCCGCTTCTCGAGGTCGAATGTTTTTGATGATTAGATTTTTTCTTTCTATGCTTCATATATAAGAAAATAAAAACCAAAAGAATGGATTATTAATCTGACAAGGATTTTTAACTGAGCCAGACAAGGCCAGAGAAACAATACTATTCAGACAAAACATCGATTTTGCCAACAAACTCACGTTTCTTGTGACCTTTGACCTCGGAAGGCAGATACAGTAGCATACCGCGTATGTCTCACTCTTCGGGAGCTAACGCCCACCCCTAAATGGGCCAGACTTGTCCTACTGGAATTCTGCAGCTACTGACCTCTCGATCCTCTGAGGAAAAGAAAGATAAAAGATTTATTTGTTGCATCGTTATTTCTGTTGGGTAACTGGCGCCAAGAAAGTGGTTAAAATTCAAGTCGTTTCTGTATTTTAACTACGCAATACATTAAAATGAGGCTTATGGTGGACATCAATCGTATTGACTTTGACTTAGGGTTGTGGGTGAATGTCGGATGTTTTTAATCTTTCGGACAATAAATAAGGACCTGTCAGGTTCTTGTGGATGAGATGAAAGGTAATGGAAACGCTTGTTGGCTTTAAAGATACCAATACATGTTTATCAAACCAACTTATGTTTATCATAGTGATTAACAGTGCCGGATCAAGTCCTGTAGGGGCCTATAGGCAATGCAAGTTTTGGGAGACCCTAACCCCCGACCTCCAAAACATGATATCTTTTAACGATTTTAATTTAATCTCTATATAAGCAGTTTTTAAGTAAGTAATATTATGACAAACTGAAATAACGAAACATTTAGTTGCAAAGCAGTCAAAGTTGGTCTCAGTGTCTCGTGTTAAAAAAATATTTAAATTTAAAAGCAATTTTAAACAAAATGGTGAATAAATTACAAAACTTTTTTAACGCAATCTAATACTTTAATACAAAGATTGCTAGGGCTGTTGACCAGTGAGTCAGCAAGCCAACTGCAGAACATATTGACAAACGAATTTATATATATATATGTAATAAATGAAGAAGTTCCTAATTTTAAAAACCGCTACTCAAAATTTAATCCGTAAAATTATTTCTACTTAAGTTCTAACACACAATTAACTGTCACTTTAACTGGCTGAAATCCAGTTTCAACCGCTCTGATCGGGAATTTCCCTCTTTTACAATACTACTTAATCTCGCTGCGATGGTGCAACTTCCTCTTTTCAAAATCATGTAACCTTCCTATCAGACGCCCGTTTTCGGCGTGGCTTTTCTTGGTCACCGGTGACCGCGCTTTGCGTTTTTATTTTTAAGTATGGCTTGATATTAATCAGAAATATTTAAAATCAGCTGAAACTTATGAAGTAAATTAAATAAACTGATATTTGGACTTCAACGACTGCCTGTTTACTAAGATGTCTACTCTACACTGCACATGATGAAATATCATTATATATATATATATATAAGATTCTCAATAAACGATACTCAATTTTAAGACACGACTCTTGTAAATGAAATAAAAGCACAAAGCTAAATTACCCTGAAAATAATGCAAAAGACAACAAAAATAGAAGATCCCGAGACTTCGCCTCCCCCCTTCCTTTCAAAGTTGCTGGGCCCCTAAGCAGTTGCTCACTTTGTCTATTTGATAATTTGACCCTGGTGATTAAAGCATATTTACTCTCCCTGAGAGCATAAAAGATGGATTTAAACTATAAAATTGGTATCTCTTTTCTTCTTCTACCTTTACCTAAAATGTTTGTTTAAGTATGAAAGAGAAATTTAAACTTTAAACTGGTTTTATCTTTTGTTCGGTCATTAAGACCACTAAAGTGCATGTTAAGCATACAGACGCAGCATTCAAAAGATGCCTCAGTTAGAATATCAATATGAAAAAGGTATTGAATAACAAAATCTGTGGTTCAATTACAGTCTTTCTCTCAAATATTAATACAGAAACCAGCGGAAGTGGTTCCCCATAAACTTCTATCCATCAACCTGTGTTTAATTTGCAATCATATTGAATAAATCAAATGCATGCCAAGAATTCGTGACATCAGACTCAGAATAAATCGAGAGTTTTCTTCCCTCAACTTTCTCGTATACTTCCGCAATAAAGCGTGTTGTTTGTTTAGCGTATAGTGAAGAGAATCGAGTATAAATTTTGGATATCTTCCCATTGATTGATTGAGTCCAAATTATACAAAATTTAGAATCTTTTAGATCTACAATTTCGATATCAAGACCACATGCCAAATTTCAATTATAGCTCGGTTTTTTAATCGTATTCACACACACACACAGACCGACAGACAGTTAACCCTTCGATGGCTATGGTCCAAAATTTGATCATATCAACAACTCTAGCAATAAAAACCATTTCCAAATTCTGTTTACTTTGCTAGTGGCGCTTTTAAATTGTTGTGTTTCATTTGCACACGGACAGATAGACTTCCCTTCAACGGATTTCGTCCAAAATTTGATGGAAATCTACAATTTTAGTGCTAAAATCTCATACTAAGTTTCATGCATCTTGCCTGTGGCATTTTTGAATTATCGTGCTCACAGTCGACAGATGGGCATAGCTCCAAAAATTGTTTTTGTTAGGAAATTCGGCATTTAATTTATAAAACAACTTACTTTCATTTCTAAATTCGTATTCTACTCATGTTAGTAGGGTATATAAAATTGTCTTTACTGTGTGTCTGACATCTCTTTCGGATCACGCTACAAGCTGACTGGCAGACAGAGAGTCACAATCACAGTCACTACAACTATGTGAGGCGGTCTGTCAGAGAGATGCAGCTGCCAGATACCTGCAGTAATCTTTTCAGTAGATACCCCTGGAGCTACCTCCGAGGAATTTCTGTGCCAGAAGTATTTTGGCTGTTTAGACAAATAGACGAACTAAAAGATGTAATCTGCTACTGATTGATTCACCAACTATATGTACGTCATAATGGTGGATCATTGTTTCTGAAATGTTGCTACTGTTGTAAATACGTTTTAAAGTGTGTTCGTCCTAATAAATGACTTTTATCGTATTCTTTTTCGTCGTGCCTAATATTTGGACTGCTCTATCATTTTTTGGTCATTCCACACAAGGGCCAGGTAGTTTTTGGACACAGCCTAACGAGAATTATGAACCAAGCAGCCTTTCCCTAACAAATTGTTATGAGCCAAGTTCGATTCCTGTACCTAAGAGTTCTTTTTTTGAGGGGAGGGGGATTCAGGGATGTCTAAAACATGGAGACTCATCAAAATCCTCAGGTAGAACATTTTTTGTGTGTGATTGCCATTTTTTGTCTTTGCATACTTCGTATACGGAAAATTAAAAATATTCGTTGAAACAAAACCTTTTTCATTCCGTTGTACTTAAGATTACCATACGTCTAGAATTCGTCTGGACAGTCCTGATTTCAAGATCATGTCGGCTCTAGTGTCCGGAGCTTCAATATGTCTGAGCTTATTCCAGCGAATGCAGCGAGAGAGAAATTTGGCTGTAATAGGGAAAATATGATGTATTCGAAAATCTTGACATTATTCCGTTTTATCCTGTACAGAATCCTACGGAAACATTGAAAAAATGTATGATTTTCCAGAAGCGGATGAACCTCCTTATATGGCCCAGCTCAAACTGGAAATTAAAAGCTTTGTCAGTTTTGTTTTAATCCATTTTTCATTAATGTAATTTTGATTTACCAAACATTAGTAAAAATTGCATCTTTGGATTCTGACATCTTGATTTCTTTCACTTCCTCAAACTCTGCTAGGGTTATGAAAGAAGGTCATTTGTAGATAGCTATTAGAATTTTATGCTATAATTTGCCCTCCTTCAAGACACTTCAACTCTCCCCCCAGGTGTGTCCGGATTTCAACTGAAAAAAATCATAAGTAACTTATCAAAAATTTTAAAGTCGAATTTTTTAATTTATTTTTTATTTTTTGCGATT
>BGPR01044598.1:0-12564 GCA_013235015.1 Araneus ventricosus | reverse complement strand
TTTTATTCGAAGCATTTGGATTGAAAACCTACTGATCGGAAGAGTTGCGTTTTTCACAATATGACCAGCACAACTGTATGTAATTTTCGAAATTTCGTTCATATAACTTGAAGTGGTCTTTCAAAATGTTCTTCAATACAAATCTTCATTTCAAAGCCTTTTCTTAATTTGGAAACTTATTCATACAGTGTTGAAGGCTCAATTTATTTAGTTGAGCCGGTTCTTTGAAGTTTCTGTAATGTGTGTTAATATTCCCAACAGCCCCACAACGTTACGGTTTCTGTTCAGTTTTATGGTTGTAATACCTTGCTTTGATAACCCAAAGCTTCATGTAGATATGTGTGGAATTGAATCATGTTCCGAAATTCAAATAAACTAATCAAGTTAACGAAAAAAAATCCAGAAAGTGTTTTTGTACTGATAATTAAGAGATCAGCATTTGGGAGCGTTTAAAGTGTTTGGTATTAAAATATTGTATATTAAATTGGATTATTTAGACAATGTCGTCATGGTCATTAATAATTTGTCACACTCAAAAATCAGCAATATCTCCGAATAATTTTAATCAATAGTCTTGGTATGACACTGGATTTTTGTCTACAAACCGAGCGAAACTAAATTTGGAATGGAATTAGGTTTCATTGCCATATTTATCTTTTAGATACTGATAATTTTTTCTGCGAGCCTTTCTCGCCACCATTGTTTTAGATTTCGTATTTTTTTTCTAAAATTTAAATATATTTAGATAAAATATTACAGTATTCTCAACGATTGAGAAAGTAGTATCCAGAAATTCGCTACAGAACCAATTCTTAGCAACGTGGAGGATTTTAAAATCGCATCGTCTGTCTTGAAGCTGGCATTTGGTCTCGGAAGCAGCACCTGAATTTACTTCTAAATATTAGAAGTATAAATTGATAAATGTTGTAAACATGTTTCGAAATAATTGAGAAAGTTTAAAAATAAAATTGGAGATTCCAAATGTCTGAATCGAAACCATTGTTTGTGCCTGTAAAGTCGGGGATTAAACGTAATCCATGTAAAGATATTATAATGGGCTGAGTAATGGAAATGTAACAAACTTCGTTGTGTATTAAGAACGTGTTAGAAAGATTCCAAAATTTGTCTAGTATATGTTTACACTGCTAACTGCAGTTGCCGTCATTGCTTTTTTTAGAGATGAAACTGGAAGATCAGAAACTGAATCAATTAATCAGAAAATTCTAGTTTTGGATATTAATATTGGAAATATCTGAACAGTCGCTTGATTATGAACAATTTTGGCGATATCGGTGTTTTTTAGTTCACTGCCAGATGAATAGACTACGAAATTTACTACTGTTATTTCGAAGTATCTGTTTTTACCTTTGCCACAATAGCACCTTCTAAATTTCTGATTTCAAATGAAGTATTTTAGAATCAATCTTGCAACTTCCGAATCTTATCCTATGGCTTAAACCGGACAGTGTTCTGTACTCCAGAAACAACGTTTATTTGAATACCCTCACTAAGTGCCTTAATGGAAAGAAGCTATTCAAATTTTTCCAGTTTTGCTTGTTTAAATCAAATATAATGTCGGATATGATCGAAACTGGAAGTTCGTATGCTAACTGATAATGGAGCAGAATGCTGCACAGAAAGCTGGTTCCTGTCGCCATTCACCATGTTCTTCACTCTTGAGAAGAATTGTCTTCACAGTTTGAGAAAGATCTTCTATCTGCCTATCAGTTTTTGATATGAAGTGGCATTTCAGGAATGACCTTGGTCTAAATTTTTGGAGAAGGTAAGTAGCTGAATTATAATAATAAAGGCGAGACTGTTTCATGTTGGTTCATAGTGCATGATCATTGAAAAATTAAGTGTAAAAATAATTTTAAATAAACTATTATTAGTGTACTTAAAAGTAGGAAAATATTTTTATTGCAATTTTAGTGATAAAAGCTAAAATATAAAAGCGGGAGGCGCAGACAGAAATATTATGGGGGACATGGATTTTCAATCACATTGACATTATATTTTAATCTTGAACGAACTTTTAGGAAATTTCTTTCTTACTTTATTTTTTGGGGTTAATTTACTAACTGTATTGTTTCAGCTCACGGATTTTTAATTTTTTTACCTGGTGTTTCTCAAATTTTTTTAAGTTTATTTCCTACTTCTAGATACACTGATAAAAACGAGTTTTCTAAACGTTTTTTCCTGATGGGCTAGAGTTCTAAAATTTTGCAGTTTGTTCTCAATAACAGTACAAAATTTTAATAATTGAACGTGTGATTAATATATTAACTATAAATTGAATTCATACAGGTGGAGTCATTAATGAGTCAATCTGCAAAATATTAATTTTTGGATTTCATAACATTTATTATCGTGAATTATGTAATATATTAAAGCCTAAAAAGTAGAAAATAAAGTTCTAAAACACTCTATTATTAGTTAAGTACATCATTTTGCATATTTTACTATTGAAATCGAAAATCGGGCATATTAATTAAAACAAACAGAATACAAGAAATTCCTGAATTCATTACAACTTAAAATAAATCATAAATGTGATTGTTTGCTTTTACTTGACGAATTGAGCGGATTCTATTGATTATTTAAAATATATAATTTATATATATACAGATTTACTTACAAACATTTAATAAATACTGCCTGACGGCAGAAATTCGTTTTGGTCATGCAAGAGCTAGATGCGAACATTGTATATGTACTAATGCGATGCGAAATACTGATAATAATTTTACATATTGAAACTGATGTTGCACATAATCCAATGCGTTTATTCATTCTAGATATGCGCTCAATATATAATAAAATACATGCATATTAAATGAATTTTACCCTGAATTTAAATCACTCCGAAGATTTCGATGTTGGATTTGAAAAACTGCAAAATGACTAAAATGCGAATTGGTAAATTACCGTTATGTTCCAATTACTTCAAAATCACACGAAAATTTTCCTTTCAGGTGGATTTAGTGACACTTAAGTAAGCTTCTAAAGACGGATCTCGATTCATCTGTAAACAAGTACTATTTGGTTGGACGAAGTGGTCAAGTGGAAGCGGCTACACTGGGATCGATTTTGGGTTCATTATTTTAACCCTTTCTGAGGCCGTGGAAAATATGCTCGCCACCAAATTCTTCAGTATTCTTATGTCATGGTAAACTATTTTAGCTCCTCTCTATAAAGCTGTTTTCTCTTGATAACTTCAGAAACTCGAAAAAATATTAATAAACACTTTGGCCACATGTGGTTATTTATCAATCAAATTTGCTATTAATTTTAATATAGATATTTGCGATCATTTAACACTGCTAAGGTTGGCGCATATTTTTCCCAAATATATCGATGAAACAAAAGCTTGGATATTTGAATTCCTTACCCTCAAACGAAGTGTCTTGATTTGCTAACATATTACTAATTAATTTAAAAGTTATTATCTAGTTATCTAAATGAATTTATCTTAAATTTCATTTCCAAAATTATTTTAATATTCCATTAATAAAAAATGGCCCATTAATGATTCAAATTTACCTTCGATTGCTTAAATTGTTATGGAAAACCGAATCAAGATATAAAAATTTTTGTATCCGATATGTGGTCATCGTGATTTTTTTTCTTAACATCACAACTGCTTCCATTTGGGCATGCTTTTAGAAGATAGATTGATATCTGACAAACTATAATTCAAATTTTAATATTTCTTTTAGATCTGTGTCGATTATTACGGAATATACTTGTCTGTGCGTCTTTAAACCTGACGGAAAAGATATCTTGAGTCGTCGCCAAACTCTTCAAGAAATTCGATGTCATTCCAGGCGAAGGAAGTCCAAGTGCTCTAGTGTAGGACATTTTTGAAGAACATGCCATTCTACCCAGCTGAGTGTATTAAACATTTATCGATACTAAAATTATCGAAACGATGCAAAAAATACTCTGTGGTTGCCGTAAAAAACGTTGCTCACAATTTACGAGGCCACGTTTGGAAAGAAATGTAGTTGAAATGTTGACCACATTTCAAGAGCTACTAATGTTGAATTCTATGACGTATTTCTGAGACTCATTTACGATTAATTTTACAAAAATTGCTTTTGAAAACTATGCATTTTAGAACTACGAACTTTTGGAACATTATATGAATACTTAAGATAAGTGTATTTGGAGAGTAGTATATACTATTGTTTATCTTGTATCCGATGTGTTTGTGTTAGATTAATTATAATGGTTTTTGACTTCACTGCATGCTATCTCCACAAATCTCGGATACACTGTCTAGATTGCAAATGGATAAATTTGAGTTGTAAAGAATGTTGCTTTATGATCATCGAAAAGGCGATGGCCTGGCATCTGAGAGAGTTAAAGGGACCAAATATTCAAGNTTCTCTTCCACCAAATATCAATATTGCTTGTTGGATTGGTGTACATTAAATTTTGCGTCGTGTTTAAACACGGCGATGTCCTGGCATCTGAGAGAGTTAAAGGGACCTAATATTCAAGATTCTCTTCCACCAAATATCAATATTCCTTGTTGGACTGGTGTACATTCAATTTTGCGACGTGGGTTCAAACACCCTCGCATATGTGTGGCGTGGAGGTTTGAGGCTTAGGCTGCATCGCCAGCCTAAATTCTATCTCGGAGAAGAACTTTGATCTAACAAAATTAAACTTTTCATTTGCCATGTGTTGTTGCCCTTGACAATTGAACTGCCATTTATGTTGTATTTAACTTGCCCTATTTTCGACAAAAGGTCTTGGTGAAGTACGAGTGATCACGTAACTGTCGTAGCCTTTCCTTTCACGTAACTGTCGTAGCAAAAGGACGTATCCGTCCTACATAAGGAAATGTCATTTCTGTGATGAAAAAAAGTGCATAAACACTAGTTTCCGTCGCATTCTGCTTCTTCCCCATTTCTATGTTTTGTCTGCGTTTTTAAATCACTGGCAGAAAATCATCAAAGTATGCTTGACTATGAAATTCGTGCTAATTCACGAATGTATCTTTTTGATGTTAATTCCATCATTAACTTCTATGTTATAATTCATCATTAAGTTGTATCTTATAATACAACTTTCATGTTATATTTCAAATAGTTAACTGCGAGTACGTAATTCTAAAAGCCTTTTCTTTTCTTCCGATTCAAAGTTTCCCAACGACTAAAGTTCCAATGAACCGATATTTTGTTTGTAAATTAACAATGTCTACAAAGCTGTTTCGACGAAAAATAGAAACCAAATTTTTTCATAGCATAAAATCTTGTTAGAATCGACAGCTTTATTCTTTTAACCCATTGTAATAGTTCTTAAATCATTATTTAGATGCAAAGTTTGCAAACTTGTTCAAATATCGTTGAGCCAAGCGTGTTATTTATATGCAAAGCTTTATTAGTATAATAAGATCCAATGCTAAATGTACCGAGTAGGTAAATAGATTTGCCTGTGAAATTCGCAGGATGCAAGAGAAAATAGACTTGTATCAACCTGCAGAAATAGCGGGATGCACAATCGGAGGGTTGATGATGTGAAATTCCTTCTGTGAAAAATACCATTATTCTGCATAATAGCGCAATAAAGGGCTTCATTATGGTATGTTTATATAATTTTCAGCATTAAGCACTTTCATTTAATGTGCATGAATATTGATATCGATTATTTGTTGACTAATGCGTCTCAAAATTTAAGCATTTTATTTCAAATAATTAAATTGTATAAGGCAAAATTTCAGTAAGAATTACCTTCTAGGTCGTGAAATCTTTTTTACTAATTTTATTGTCGGCTGAGTTAACAGTGATAAAACGGAATACATGTGCGGGTAGTATGTAGAAATTGACGTTTATAAATAATTCGTTTATACTGTTTGTATAATATTTGCTTTTTGTAAATTCCATGTTTATTGCAAATGATCAAAGTCCCGAAGAATTTTCATCATAAATGTATATGTGAATCGTGAATATAAACCAGGTGCAGTGATAAATTGGATTTGTATTTTTAATTTTAGTTTCAAAATGTATTCAATTTTGTAAATGCTTTTTATTGGGAATGTAATTATTTTATAGAAGTCTGTGATAAATACTTTTTATTGCGTTTCACTTTTCATGCATTTCGTGATAACATGAGAAATACTTATTTCTGGCTAGACGTCAAAACATTTATCTATGATCTGTAATTGTCTTAATATTTGTTTTATCTCTAATTTGCAACACTCCGAAATATTTATTCTATGATATATTTAAATACTCTGAAAAATGCTGTCCATTTTTGCATCCGTTTTCAATTCCTTTAATTTCTCACTTTCGAGTAGTTTCAAAATAATTACAAATAATTTTAAAATTATTAAATTCTGAACACAAGGTATTTTAGCTCCATTTCCTAATCTATAAATATTTGAATTTCTTTATCCAAGCTTATTTATCAATCGGTTAATTTTCAATAGAACTGTTAAGTTTCCCGGAAAGGAAGACTGATGGCTCGGTCGACCAGCCATCAGAAATCCTTTGAATTTCAGAAAAAATAACCATCTTATCTCCATGCCTGATCAACATGGTGATCGATGTGTTTCAAGTAATAACTTGACTGTTTAGATATTTAATTAAGAATAACTAGTTTAGAAGCCAAACAGAATTTGATAGGATGGTTGTACCATTCTATCAAAATACTTGTGTTGTCTATAAAATGGATGCAATGAATGAGATTTGATTTTTTTTTTTTTCAATACCATTAAAAATCACAATTCCTGGAGATAAGTTTGTTTTAAAGTGCATTAAGTCTGCAGAAGTTTGTCATAATAATATTTTGTCCTAAGGATTTGAATTTTTATTTATATTTATGCCAATACTTTTCATGCAGAAAAAATAGGAATATGTTAATGCTTAATATAATCGAAATAATTCGTGTATATATATTTGTGGATTTGATTTCTAATGCTTTGATTTATTTGGATTATTTACCTCTGTTGAAATGCTTGACCAAATTTTCTGAACCCTTTGCATTCAGCAAGCTGCTTTTGGGCACTGTTCTAGACAGTGTATCCTTTTCACGACTCTTGATTTCTGTAGTTGGGAAATTGCAATAAATCGCATATTTGTTGAAGCTTATTAAGAAACTTGTATATACTTTAAGTCTCAAAGTTTTAAAATGAACTCTTATATTTAGTGTTTTTCATCCAATTACTGTTCCGATTGCAAAGGGTTCAGAATAAAAGAAAAGCAGTCCCTTTCTGTTCATATTTTTACTCTTTTATATATTATCAAATGAAAATATGTTACTTACAATGTTAACAATAGCTTAACTCGTATTTGAGTTTTCTGTATGGCAAACTAATGAATAAAACTCTTCCTTGCTTGTTTTCATGGATTTGAAGTTTTATTAATCGATAAATTTTCTTTTATGCTAAACTGTTTGGCAGTTCGAGCCCCATGGAGGCTAATATGATTGGAGAGAAAGTTGAAGTATTAACTCAGTTTATTAATGCAGAATGCATCTTGAAGATTAGTCAAATGATGGATGCCGTTAGGAAAAATGCAAAAATATCGTCAGTTGTGCGATCGCTTTTATTGACACCTTAACAGCTAATACGTAATGCCATTGGCGAATGTAGAGATGAAAAAACTTATTTTTATTATTCCGAAGTTTGGAGATTTTAATTTTTCAATCTGAAGAGAACTAGTATAAAATTAAAGCAAATCGTTGAAATTTTAATGAATTGGATTCTCTATTTTTAAATATTGCTAATTGTTAAATTCGCTGATGAATTGAAACTAATCTTAACCTTCCAGCAGGCTCGCGTATGCAAGAGATACTTATATCGGGTATAGTATAACGTATTTATGTCGTGTTTTGTAAAAATAAATTCAACTTTTATTTATGTATTTGTAATCTGTGTCTATTAATTTTATACTAAATAAAGAGCATATAAATAAAAATTGCACTAAAATTTATAAAAGATACAAGTATGTAATACGATGCACGATATAATCTCCTGCATACGCGATCCTGCTGGAAGGTGAACTTTTATTGCTCGGTTGATTTCAGTAAGGGAACATTGAGTTGCAAGCATACTTTACCCTCAAAATGCATACGAGAATTTTTTTATTCCAACAATTACGACTGGATTTTATTGAGGTCGTTACTACTTGTTTTGGTTGCTAATCAAAGTAATTGCGTAGTTTTTAGGGAATTTAATCTACGAAAGCGACGTACAAAGTGCAATAAGCATCTAATCGGTTTTTGGAAGGCAAAAGGGTTAAGTCTGTTAAATTTTACTGTTTACCGAAAGCATTTATTCATCCATTTTTGAAAACCATTTTTTTAAATAATGTTGATCCATTTTGCTTCATCGATTTGTAAGAGTTTCAAAAGCACTCGGGAATTTTTTATTATTAAAGTTACAACTTAGATTTCGGTATGAATAGAAATTATTGCGCATTTTGGGGAAAACATATTTAGGACACTAAGCTAAAGATATAAAGAAAAACTGAGTTCGAAAAAGTGTTTTGTGTTGAAATAGTCTTAAAACCTTTATCGAAGTATCACCAGCATTCTTGATTCTTTGTCAATTTTTTTGATAAGGTTCTCACCAAAGACGAGGCATTCAAGATCTTTCGATTTTTTATGTGATTTGAAACCAACGAACATTTGGCGCGTGTGGGCAAACTGGCCCTTGGGCCATTAAACCAGACGAAATTTAAGATTTATACGATGTGAATAGCAAGGATTTGTATACTATTTAGATGAATAAGCCTAATAAGTATTGTATTTAGTTTGATTCTTGGATAAATAAGTATCAAATCCCAGATTTCTTGTTTTGGCAGATTGAATAGCATCGTGAGGTACCATACTGATCTATAAATCATTCTGCGTTTTGCTCACTCTATGGAAACGTTAATACTCAAAAATGATGCAAACGGTTAACTGTCGTATTTTAACGAAAATATCTACTTCAATATTTAATGCTAAACCTCTGCTTTAATGCATTTTTTTAATTGCTGAAAATATACTCGCGTGATGCAGCTGAAAAACGGATACAATGATGCGATATGATGTATAATGACGGATACCGATATGCAGCAAAAACTGCATGTCTCCAGGCTTTAAAATAACAAGACTTCCAATTAACGAATTTCTGGAAGGTCTATTTAAGAACAAATTCTGAAATTGCACTTCCTCCCTTTTCAAATTTCCAAGGTGAACGAGCATTTCGAAAAAAAAGCAAATTATAAGTACAAGAACAATACGAGTTTGCTGGTATTTGCCGTAACTCTACTGCACAAAGCCAAGGTCAAATCGAGGATAAAACATTGCAACTCGTGTCGAAATAATATCGGCGGCAAGACACAATGTCCTCTGCATCGGTAATATGTTTGTCTTGTTAATATTGTTGCAATAATGTGGATAGTTATTCTCGTATGTTACCAGTAGAGTTTTAGGTCGGATTTTCATCAGTCTTGTTAATTTGATAGTTGGCAACTTAAAAATTTATGGCAACGATTGTTAGTGGATAAATGAATCGGTCGAATCAGTAAAGGAATATTGTAGCATATATAGAAAATTTAATGTTCTACACTGAAACATCAATGTATTAATTGCCAACCAAATTCATTTATTTTCATGTGCATTCTGTTGCTTTAAAAGATAAATATTTGAAATCCATATAAAGTAAACAAAAAATGAAAAGATTTTTTTTATAAATGCATTTTAAATTACCCGCTTTTAAAATACTCAAAACTAAACTTTAAAATTTTAGTGGGATTGTATTTATATTTTAAACTTTTTTTATAAGTGACCTAACACAGCAAATTTATACGTATAGAACATGTCGCATTTAATGTGACGTCATCTTTCATTATCTATACAAAATTATTCGAGTTTTTTCAATACTATGGTACCTCGAGCAATCTCTTTATACCAGCGATTCTCAACCTGTGGGGCATGATGGCACTGAATGGGGGTGCGAGCATACCGAAAAGAAAATATTACTAAAAAAATGGATTATTTTACTGAAAGGAAAGTAAAATACATTCTGAAAAACTAAAATACACATTTACACTGATATAATACACTTCGGGGAAAATTGGGTAAAACAGAGTTAGCTAAGGTTCGAAGGCCTGTTGGATCTAAAATATTCGACATAGAGCTTGTCAAATTTTATTAAATATTCATTATTTATAGGAGTACAATACATCTTTCCAGAAAAGTCAGTTTTATTACTTTTTTATCAATGAACTTTTTATTAAAAATTTAAACCCTCGATACACATGTTAAAGATATGGGAAATTGGGAAAACTCTATTTTCAGTAGAAAAGTTGTAATCATTTTTACTTTATATGACAATTTAAGAATATTAGTTACAAAATTCACATGTAAAGCAGTTGTCTTCTTCCTCCGCAGCTTTCGTAGGCAAGACTGTTTTTACATTGGATTAACCCTTCTTCTTTATTTAAATAGAAAATACATCATTAAAATATAAACAATCAACATCTGATGTGTTTTTATCGTCTAAATCGGAGGAATCATCAATACTGACTGTCCCGGTCTTGCGCCACCTGGAGTACCCGGTTTTACCCCGAGTGCAGAGGATATGAAGAACGAAATATAACCGGGCTATTATTGAAGTAAATCCTTATTGTTTGATAGGGTAAGAATCTTTAGTAAACTCATAATAAGCTGGACTAAATATAGTTTTTAGAACTGTAAGGACAGATTAAAATCAAGCGATCATTAGAGAGTTGGCGTCTTAAAACAAATCTTCACAGATGTAGTGCATTAAGCAGCTGCAACACGCTACCATGACTGTTCCTTTTTCTTGGCTAGTAGAGTGTAATTGAGTATCTGTTCTGCTAGATAGGAAAAATAATAGCGCCAGAATCAAGGGCACCCTGTTTTACCATAATCTCCCCTATAAATAGGAATGTATCAGTACTGCAAGATGTATTTAATAAGTAACTTATCAATACTAAAATAAAAAGTTTAATAATTATTAGTGATTCCTCTCCACAGGAGTTCTCATGAAACCGCTAGAATGTCCGATATAGTGGACGTAAGACAGAGCAATCCAGACTGAGATCAATTCTGGTTTCGTCCATGTATCGGATCGGTGTGGTGAATGGAAGTGAAAATTAGAAAAATTCCACACAGTGTTTCAGGCCGAATTAATGGGACTGAAAGAAGCGATCATCAGAGCAAGTCAAAGGAACCAAATAACTAAAATTTGGACAGACAGCCTTTCGAGTGGCGGTGCTTGATCCTCATACCCCTCATCAACTTGTCCGAGACATTCAGTCCCTTCTCACACAGAATCGAAATACTCTGGTTAGATGGATCAAAGCCCATGCTGGCTATCGGGGTAATGAAGAAGCCGATACTCTCTCCAAAAAAGTCATCACAGAAGGCGTTGTAATGAAAGCTCTAAACCTTCGATGTGAACTCAAACAGCATTTACAAGAACTGTTTTTTAAAAAAATGGCAAAATCTTTGGGATAATGGAAACACTGGACGTTCTGTTCATAAAGTGCTCAAAACAGTTCACCTAAAACCAGTCTTTTGGACGCGTGAAGAAATTCTGTTTGTCACAGGTCACAGTCCATTCCCTTCATTCCTTAACCGTTTCCATTTATCGGATAGTGATTCTTGTGCCTGCGGAGAAGTCGGAAATTTGAAATAAAGAAGCAATTATCCTGTAACTCAAGTAAATATTAGTAAATATTTGAAATATAATTATGTGTTATATCAGAAAACATTTATCTGAGCAAAAAATATTTAAATGTTTTATTAATGTAATGTTCCATATTCTGTTCCGTTCTATTTGTGTATTCTAAGTGAATTTGATGAAATATTGGTTAAGAATATAATTAGAAGTAACCCCTTTTACAGTATCTTTTAAGTCTGGATCTTCGCATGGGTATTTAACATAAGTTATACAATCCAATATAACTATTCGAAGATTCAAATTTAAAGTATATCAAATTATTTTCTTAAAAAGAAGTTTCCTTTTCCAACTGAAAACTGCATCAGCAATCGTTGTTTTAAAACGATCGCCGCATAGTTATTCATTAGTATGAACAGTTACAATTGATAAAATTTAACAAAAAATTAAATTAAATATTAATGGAAATTAAATTAAAATTTAATTAAATTAAAGCGCGCATAAAGGTGTATTGTTATTATTATTATTATTATTATTGTTTACTTTTTCTATTTTTTACATATTTTTTCCTTTCAACTTAATTTTTGTTTTTCTATTATTTGTATTAGTATGAAGTACTTGCTCAAATACAGCACTTGCTTACAGGTAAGTACTGCAACCAAATACAGCACTCTAAAATTTGAAAAAAATGCAAGGATAAGTCAGTGAGTGCCCTCAAAAGCCCAGCAACAAACCTCTTGTCCCATGAATTATCGTTAGCCTCACAGCTGAAAAAAAACGAATAAATAAATAAAAACACATCAATTGTCCGCCATTCTTCGAAAGAGGGAGGGGCTTTGTTAAAACACACACACTGGTGTCTGACTTGGTACTGTATTATAATTACTTTTCTGAAAAGTCTAGATAAGAAAAGTAAA
>BGPR01044597.1:0-12565 GCA_013235015.1 Araneus ventricosus | reverse complement strand
TTTTTCGATGATAATCAAACTCTGAGAGTTGAGAAGTAAGCAAATAAGAATAAAAACAAAAATACGAAATTTTAAAATAATTTTAGTGAAGTTCTTCAACTCTGCAGCTGTAAAGAATTGGTCGCCACTGCCTTTAGGTAAAGCTTAATAATGCGCACATCACTGAGCGCAAATAATTTAATATTATTATTTGATATTAGGCATTTTCCTGTTATGCCTTAAATTTTCATTTTGTTAACTTTTCCTTCCATCCTTTAGCAAGATGATAGCTGTAACTATCTGACAATGAAATTAAGTAAGAGTATGAACCATTGGGAATTTTTTCAATCCATTTATGATTGGATGATATACTACTAGACAAATATTTGTATTTAGCAGTTTTTCAATGTTCAATAAAATTGCATTTTTGCAATAAACATCTCCATACAAATTTGTTGGAATCCATTTTTTAACCGTTTATGCCAATGTTCCCAATTGGGAACATCGAATTGAAAATCCATTTAAAAATAAAATATCGTTCAGATTGCTTTGAAAAAATTCTTAATTATAATTGAAAGTAAAGCTTATTTTTTTATATAGAAATTATGCTTTAGATATAAAATGGGTAATATACAGAAACTCCTATATAAATGGGCTTTTTTTACATTTTAATTTGTGTGTAACATAAGAATTCCTAAAAAATTAAAAAAACGATCCAAAATTTCTAAAAATTGGTACACATAGTTAAAAATGTCCATGTTACTAATAACATATAAAATATAATTATATAAAAAAGAAACGCATTTGTTATCATTCATTAAATTTCCGTGGTCACAATTGGGAACATTGGTCAGTCGAGACTATTCTGTGAAAGAAGGAATTTCTCTGTAGTGAAGGAAAATGGAAAGGACAATTCTCTTATAATTCAGGAAAGAAAATCCACCTCGGTTCTTAAAAGGTTAATGCTTTAATTCTGGCGAAAATAATTCATTTTTATCTGTAATCTGGGGGTTGGGGTAGAATTATTATATGTATCGGATAATCATTTATGTACAAATGAAAATTATGTATGAATTAAAAAATTAATTATTAATGAAAATTACGTAAAAATGAAATGTATGAATGAAAATTCTGTAGTGATTGTTTCTTCTAATAAATATTTTCATCATACAATCCACCTAATCACAGAATCTTATGCACAGAAGAAAAAGGTACTCACAGGATAACGAAATTTCATTCATAAATTTGATTTTCGGTTGGCTGTGGTTGATCAGTTACATAAATTGTGAGAAACTACCGTCACAACTTCGCAAAAATAAACGATGGTATATTTTATTTGCAAAATGTGCTGAATATAGTTGTCGTTTCTGGATGACTATTGCATACAGAAAATCAGAAGAAACGTAACCAACTGTTTCATCTGGAGTTTTGTCGAGAGGCTACAATTAGCTTTTAACAAACTGGGGCAAAAAAGGATGGATCTCAAACACGACCAAAAGTTACAGGTGTGCATCACAGCGGAAGAGTGATGGCCATTGCCTTATTGCAACAACTCACGTAAATATGCATAATGTGGAGAAGAAACAAGATTACATTACAATGAATGCAAAAAAGGGGATTGTATTAGAAGTACTTTCCGGAGCTTCATAGGATACAATTAAAAAAAATATATTTTCTACATTTTTTGTGCAAAATATATTTTTTATTCATTTAAATTGATAAATTTTCATTTGAATTCGTATCTTTTTTTCAATTATAAAAATAATTTTTACAATACTTTGCCTTATTATTCAGTCTGATCATCACTGTAAACCATTTGTTTGTAGTGAGCTTAATCAGAAGTGGCCAATGTTTCCAATTGGGAACATTAAAAAACACATATATAAAAATATTTTATTCATATTTTAATGATTGATACCTCTAAACTAAAGCAATAGGATGTGAAATATGCCAAAAAAGTAATTAAAAATTCGGTCTGTAAACGCTTAAATTTAGAAATTAATATATATCTGCAACTTTCGTCGGTAGAATCATGAATCTTAGTTTACGAATAGATGAGTGTCAGAAGAACATTTTACTCATTGACACTTTTACTCTATGGGGAAGGTATAAAAATTTAATTTTATCTTTTTATTTTCAACTTTCACAGAAACAAAAGTGTTTTCATACAAATTACCACAAATTTGAGGAAACTTTGTAATTGGAAGTATATGTCTAAGTGCAATATTTAAGGAAATAAATGCTTGTTCCACTTTTTTGGGTCACCCTGTATAAGCAATTCTTGAAGCTCATACCCGTTTTAACAATACTCCCTTTCCAATTTGTTTAACTAACTCAACTAGTTATTAATGATCTTGTTTATCTATCAATAAGTCAATACTTACGACTAATTGAATCGTAGGCAGTTTATCATAGTGAGCAATAAATTTCAGATAAACAAATTCCCGCCCCACTCCGTTTCAAGGACTCTACTGAAAATGCAAAACAAATTCAAAGGAATTATTTTTCAACATAAATTTTACAAAAGCTATTTTTAAGTTTTCTTTTCTTTTATATTCAATAGACGGCATCAAGTATTGTTTATCAACGGATTCGGAAACCCTCCGCGCTTTTGCGCATTTGCCGGCTGAGTTATTTTCATCAAAATAGGGGAAGTGAAGAATGGAAGGGTGGTGTTTTCATTTTACTGAGCGTGATCTAACAAAGAACTCCGGAAATGCGCTCATATGACTTATTGACCGACATCGTCCAAAAGTGGTAGTCTCGGAATCCGTTGTTGAACAGTACTAAGCGTTCGACTGATTTGCAGCATTTGTATTTTCCAAGTTAAAGTCGAAAGTATAAATAGGGGGAATGCGGGGACATTGATACACTTTTTTTTGGAAATCTAAAGTATAATTTTACCTACGGTAATAATTAGAACTAATACCCTATATTTATACATTTGTTAATCTAATATAGGATTTCAGTCGAGATTTGTTCATAAATGACATAATAAAATACTTATTACACATTTTTCCTAAAAATGGATTTGTATCAATCTGCTCCATACTGCTGATACATCGATACTCACGGAAATATCGAAAATAATGGATGTGGATGGTGTGGGATCAAAACAAAATTTGTTTTGTCAATAAACTTTGTATTCCAAATCAAGGTTTAAAAGATTAACAAAATAAAAAAAACCTTTTATTTTATTCAAAATTCAACATTTTTAAAGAGACAGAAAAAATGAAACAATAATGCATCAGAAAATAATTTATTTCTACAAATAATAAAGAAGAATGCGTTTGTGTGTAAGAATACTTTGGAGGGAGGGAATGTGTACCTCGAATCCGTTTTTGGAAATTTTAATTAATTAAAAATTAAGGGGAATTTTCGCATTCTTCCTTGATGACTTACGAAAATAATATAGCACAAAAATAATTTTTACTCCATCTGAAAATGCAAAGAAATATCTTTTTGATGATGTTAAGTTTCTGTATAATTTTTTCTCCAATTTTAATAAATTCTTAAAAATATTTTAAATTCAATTTATAACCATACTTTTCATTTTTTTCAATGAAATTCAAACCGTTTTCTTTGTTTAAACAAATATTTAATTGAGTGTTTCTCATAGATAGTTCATTTTTTCCGTTTATGAAGACGATTTTGCAAAATTGTTGCTGCTAAGGAACATTGACACACACAGGAGACGCGTATCAATTAGCCCCGGAGTCAATTGTATCAACCTGTCTCGAGTGGCAAGAAAACATAAATAGTTAAAGAAATCACACAACACATACTTAGAGCGAAATTCACTTAGAGGAGAAGATTAGCGGTTTGAAGCATTTTGCAACAGTAAATTAAATTTTGACTAAAAATGGCCGAAAAATATACCGCATGCTAAGGGTAACAGTGGCATGCATACATATGAGGGGATGTGAACATCTTTTACCACTCAAATCATTTTGCGATGAGAAGAAAATTTTAGGTTTGCTGAATTATTTTACTTGCATTTAACAAATGTATCAGTAAATACAAATGTAAGAAGATATTTCCTTCTTGGAGTTTCATATAATTTTAGATTTTGATACGTTATTTATTATTATTATTTTTTGCGTTAATAGGATTTTGCTGAAATAGGGAGACTAGGCTTAGGACGGCACTAAAACATAAATTTTTCAAGCTGGATTTTTAAAAATTAATTTTCCAGTTAATTTTAGGACATGTAAACAAGATATTATTGAAAAAATACGACTTAGACATTTTTACATTTTATGACTATGACAATTCATTCTATAATACAAATGACTATAACAATTATTCGACAATGACAATATTTACATTTCATGGACTATGTTATGTTTTTCTACAAGTTGCTAAATTATCAGAAAACATTTCGAAACAAGAAACGGATAAGTTTTATCTCTTTTTTTGATAATTTTTTTGCATTAATAGGACTTCGCTTAAATAAGGACGCTAGGCTTAGGGCACTAAAACATAAATGTTTCAGGAGTTAATTTTTTTTATTAATTTCCAGTTAAGATATTATTGAAAAAATGTGACTACGGCAGTAATGGATTAATGTCAATAATTAAAGTTCATAAAATGCATTATCTCTTTCTACAAGATATTAAATTTGTAGAAAGCAGTTAAATAAGAAGATGAGAAATAAGAAAGAGAATAAGACTCTTTTTAAAAAGAGCAGTTACAAGAACTTAACGCTAACAAATATTACTCACGAAAAACCAAACGAAAAGCACGCAATTCTATCCAGTTCTGATGCAGTCAGAAATGTGGAACTTCAGACTGGCTTTAAATTTGCGCGTTAAGGGAATTACGTCGCGGTCACTCAGTTCATCATCAGTTCCTTAACTAGAATCGCGATAAGAAGATCGGGATTTCATGGCTCAAAAGGCGATGCGACTACGCCGATGTAAATTTAGATAGCAAATGCGAAAGACTGAATTTCGGTACTTTGCATGGGTTGACAAGACGACGCGTCCGTCGGTCACAAATCAAGGGCAACACCGATTAGGCCTAGAAACTAAGACCAAAAATGACAGTGCCTCCCTTTAATTCGAGGAAAGATGGAAACTGTTTTAATATCTTTATTTACATGTACAAAGAGTTATTTGCAGTTTGCACCAATTTTCAGCTGGCGCTTTAGGCGAGGTGTCCCGAAATCCTCGACATTGTCGGACGTTTTTCCGTCTTTCGACAATAACTCAGAATTGACACATTTCTCAAAAATTTAGCCTTTGTGAATGTTAAAGATCTTAAAAATCTGCTTCGAATAGTACTTCATTTTTGAAATTGGATAAAGTTGTATTACATTGTTAGTACATAAGACATAATTTCTGCAGCATTTGTGACAAAAGTAGTGTATTTTGAATTTTTGACCTCATTTTTTGTGATGTAAAACCCATCATATGAAAATTACCGCTATTTCGGACATGAAACAGCATGAAATGAAACATTTGAGAGTATTAAGCTCATCCTCTTTTAAGATCAGTTCCTTAAAGAAAACGCGCTTAATAAAGAACTCCAGAAAAGTGTTCTTACTCACAGCGGAGTAAAATTATCCAAAAATGTCTGAAATGAAGAATGCGAGTGTTTAGTTTATCGGAGCCTCTCTTGTCGAATATATACACTAATAAAATTCGACGTGTATGTATGCATGTATATGAGGCTATCTTCTCACGAACCGCTGACCGGAGAAACGCGCGGAAAGTGCCAAAAGATGGGGAATAATCCAAGGAATCCACTTTTGCAATTTAAATTCCGAAATATTAATTAGTAAAAAAGATATTAATTAAAAACTGATTTAAAACAATACTTTTCATTGTCTCAGCGCAATTCAAACCGTTTCATTGCTTAAACGAATATTTAATTGGGTGTTTCTCTTTCATTGTTCAAAACTTGAACATAACAATGCAATATGGAAACCTAAACAATGCAACAAGTCAATGTGGATAGCGTTGTGTGAGTGTTTTGGTAATTGATGTAAAGAAACAGGGAAAATTAAATCACTCAAATAGGGTTTTTACTAAAAAATGTTGTTTTCCGTGACAATACACACTGCTATTGTAATGATGAAGATTATAAAGATTATATTGATAAGGATAGGGGACATATTATCACGGGTAATTTAAATATTGTTAAATCCATATCTCTTAGAGATATTATGAAAAAGGGAACTAAATTTAGGCTTAGAAAAAAAGTTGGTCCTATTAGGATTGTCAATTCCATTAATTGTGACTTAAATATTTTTATTGCAAAAGTTGCCAGAAAATATCATTGGCCCATTGAAGGATTTGGAGAATGGAAACAGCGCATCTTAAAAAAAGTAAAGAATAGGATTTATAAAAATAATTGTAGGGATATTAATAGAGGCATTTTCTTCAACAAGCATCTTAAAAAAGAAATTGAAGACTTAAAAAGTAATTAGAATTCATTATTACTACAGTTGATAAGGCAGGAAATAATTTTTGCATAATGTGTAAATCATACTTCAAGGAAATTATTCTTAATGAATATAATTCAAATAAAACATATAAGCTTATCAAATTTGGCAAAAAAGAACTTGATAAAAGGATTTTAGCACTAGCTAAAAAACTAAAATTAAAACCAGTAATTTAAATTATCCTTACCTTTTCCCCACTATAAAATTTCATAAAAATCCATTAAATTTCAGATTTGTCACTTGTGGCACTGGCTGCTATAATTATCACTTTGGAAAATTATTCTTCAAATTTCTTAAAATTATTCTCAACAAGATAAAAGAAGAAGAGAACTTTATCATTGACAATAACGCTAAAATTTTGAATTTTATCAAAGAAAATGAAATTTATAATATTTTTACATTTGATTTTGTAAATCTCTTTACTAGTCTCCCACACAATAAATTAATTGAAGTTTGCTCAAATGTATATGATCTGTACCTAAATACTGATTTAATTGATAAATATAAATGGTAAGAAATTTGCAGAGCTAATATTTGTGAGAATTATTTATTTAATGGAATTAACTACTATAAACAAGTTCTCGGAATTCGTATGGGTTGTTGCTTCTCCAGTGCATTGGCCAATTTATTTCTTCATTCATTTGAGAGAGAATTAATTTAGAATGAACTTGTGTTCGGATTCCGTTTTATTGATGACCTTTTATTATTTAATTATGATAATGTTAATTCCATTCTTAGCTGATATCTAGAGGAGCTTAAATTAAATAAAACTAATAATGAAGTGAACAAATGTAATTTTTTGGATCTGGAAATTAAAATTATAAATTCAGGAGTCTCCGTCGGAATTTATGATAAACGAAAAGATTTTAAGTTCAAAGCTATTACACTCTACAATTTTCATTCATGTCTTCAGTTTAAAATTTTAAGAAATTCTATATTTTCTCAAATTAATAGGATTAAAAATATTTGTAGTAACCAATATACTTTTGTTAAGGCTTTAGATAATTTAAAAAATATATTAAAAGATAACGGATATCCTGGTTATTTCCCAAAAGTTAATAAATTTTTAAAAAAACAGTTTTAAGAATTTCTGTTTTTCTGAAGAATAGTTCGAATTCTTCTACATAGATGGAACTAGGGGCTTGCTTCTTGATGTTATTGGGCTTCACTTATTTAGAGTGTCTGTTTTTGAAAGAGGATGAATTTTTGCCTTTTGATTTCTGTCTCATTTTTGATTCTGTTGTACAGGTATCTGTTTTGTTTTTTCTTTTTTCCTTTTATCCTATTTTCAGAGGTTGGACAAAAATTCAGGCCACATAAAGGAATAATTTTGACTAATGGTCGTTCCTTTATTCAGAAAATTTTTGTCCTGCTTCAGAGCTACAATGGCGTGTGGCCTCTGAGGAGAATCGCCATTTTGGTTCTTTTACAATTTTCTTTCATTTTGCTTTCATTCTAATTGTATTTTTCGTTCTATTTTGCTTTTTTGTGTTTTATTTTAAGGTTTTATTAATGCTTATTTTTTATAATTTTTAACTTATTTTTTGAAGGTCTAATTTTGTTTTCCGTGAGGTTTTACTTTGAGATTTAATGTATACAGCGCATCTTGCTTCATGCGTATATACTTCAGTTCGAATAAATTGTAGTTACATTTGTTTAATTACATCAGGGTTGGAGAGTCGAGGAATCCGCCTGTTTTGGAGGAGTCAGAGTCGGTTAAAATACTGCTGGAGTCAGAGTCGGTTTCAATACCATGTTTTAATTTCTAAACTTTGGAAGTGTAATTGTTCATTTTAAAATTGTATTAATTATTATACGGTTTATTGTTTAAAAGTTTAAAATAAATTTCTTTTTTCCAAACTTCTCGTGTTTTCCTTCAAACCATATTGTTTTAAGGTAATAAAAAGGCTTGATTTGAAAGTTTTAATTCAAAAATATAAGATTCAAAGGAAATATTTCTAGAGAAAAAAAGACAATATATTTGTAGAAAAATAAACTGGAGGCGGCCATATGAAAAATATGGATCCCGAGCAAGGCCGGGTTATTTCCTTCCCACCGTACTAAAGTCAGACAAAAAATACGATTTTTACGAAAATTAAAAAATGACGATTTTTTTGTATTTCTTGCGATTTTTTAAAAATAAGTAGATTTCGAGACGTTTTCACGGACGGAATGTTTGAACTGCTCTTTTCTCCTTATTTATTCCGGAGAGAATGTTGGGCATGTGTACGTGACCTCAGTTCTCTCCGCCAGAGAATGACGCATTATTCGAGATGGCCCGTGCAACGCCGGGCCACGCAGCGATTCCGATTTCCGCTGGGTTATTTTTTCCTTCCGTACAAAAGTTAAACAAAAAATAATTCCGGAATCAGATAGACCAGAGGTTCCAAACCTGTGGTACGCGTACCCCTGGGGTTACGCAAAGGGCCATTTGGGGGTACGCGAAATAAATTTGTTAATGGCGGAAACAAGAAATCATTAGGAATTAAAAAAGTTAAAAATTTTTTGTTTTTACTAATGAATACTTGATATTTAATAACTATACCACTTGAATAGTTGCGCCAGAGAATGGCGCATTATTGGAGATAGCCCGTGCATCGCCTAGCCACGCAGCTAGTATCTCTCTTACGTTGCGTTTGTTGTTTCTGAGACCCTGAATGCTTTTCAGAAGTCTTTTATTCAACAACTACGATTTACTTACAAGCTTTAAGTAATATCTATTGTGTTGTCAAATTTCGTCATTTTTAAGACGAGTTCAGAAAATTGTTCGCTTCGTATCACAAACACAACATTTATTCTTAAATTTAAGCCAATATGGATGTGGACATCACGAACAAAAATATAATCGAAGTGTTGCAAGAACGCATTACAGAATTCTGCGTGCTCTTGGCATGTGATTGATGGATGTTTCTTCCCCACCGAGCAGCATGGGAGTTGAGAGAGAAGCTCTTCCCAATCCTTAATAAATGCGTGGAATATGAAACAAAACATTTTGGCACACGATCAATCGTAATATTTGATGGGTGTCCAGATGAAACGATAGAAAAGAGTACGAAATATGCCAAAGGCTTCTGTAGAAGAAACAAGTACATAGCAGCGAACGTTGAGTTGATGAATTAATGCTAATGGATATGCCAAAAGAAAAATTCCCCTGTTATGAAGGAAATTAAAAACGTCTCATCTCAATGCTAATTCCAAATTTGTTGGTGAAAACATCGCTGTTGAGCAAGCTGTAGAGGATGCTGGCGCAGCAATCGTCAGTAAGGATATGGAAGGTGCTTGTCATTCTGATTATGTGATTATTATAGGAGAAGACATAGACCTCTGAGTGATCCTTACTACTTTATCTCCAGATAGTAATGGATTGTTTTTGATGAAGACCAAAAAAGAAAAAACAGAGACCATCTTCTATTGCCCAGCACATTTCAAGATGTCGAAAAAAGTAAAAGATAATTTTCTACACGTCTTCAGTGCATGCGAATCGACTCCAGCCATTCTCAGACAAGGGAAAATGAAATTCGCCAAACTTCTTGATAAAGATGCAGAAATACAAAAGGCTACAGAAGTATTTAAAAACAATTATTTAGTTTATTTATTTAGTGCCCATGCCGGTCCGGCCTACCCGCAAGGGTGTAAGGCCCTGAGCGGGCCGGCAGGGAAAGAAAAATCCACAAAACCATCTAAACGACACAACGATCAATACAAACTATGAAGTTAAAATCCTTTCTTCGGAGTAAAAACCAACACCAAACACCGAATAAAGACAACACCAAAAACTGAAAAAAACCAACAAACTGAAAAACAATCAACCCTGGGTCAGCCGGTCGCAAATGCCATTACTGATTTTAAAAGCCTCAATAAGTTTGGATTGGGCCTGGCCATTATGTCTTAAATTTTTAAACCATCTTTTCCTGTGTTTATCAGACGATTCCTTTAAGTGAAATTCAGCAGTAAGAGGACACTTGAACACATAGTGGTCGGCATCCCCGACCAGGCCACAGGCACAAAGTGGTGAACTCAATTTTTTTTAACCTGTGTAGATAACAGGGAAATGGTCCATGATTAGTTAAAAAGTAAATTAAAAATTTATTGGTGATTAAAAAGTTTTTGTCGATGCCGGCAACAAAACTTCTGATTCTATGCCCTGATTCAGACTGACAGCCATCCCAGAACTCTCCCCATTCTCTAATTAGGTTTTTGGAAATTCTGTATTTCAAACACGAATAGGGAGTGGGGAAGTGCTTTTCCACCCCCTGAATAGTAGCTAATTTTGTATGGTGGTCAGCAAACTCATCACCTGGATTACCAGCGTGCGCCTTCACCCAGGCTAGCCCAATCTGTCCCCCAGCCAAGTTAAAATTTTCTTTGGCCCTGATGACCACCCCATACCTGGACCTGGAGCTCCGGAGGGCCTCGATGGATGACTGGCTATCCGTAATAATATTAATTTTGATTTTTTTCCCTAAGCCCAGCGAACGGCGAAATCAATGGCCGCTAGCTCTGCCTGGAAAACCGTTTTATTAACACCCAGTTTAAATTTAAAACTCTCATAATGTTCTTCGTGTTCCAAGATGCACACAGCAAAACCAGCCTCAGAATCACTCTTCGAGCCATCCGTGTACACCTTGAATCTACTTCCTAGAACCTGTGACTGTATATTCTAGTCTCCAACGGAATCTCTGAAAATTTTACAAAACAGTCAAAGTCACCTAGGCATAGAAATTCGTCGTGCACCCCCGAGCGACACACCCATGTCTGGAATTTCAAGAATTCAGCCCTCGCGGCTAAATGCAGAGGTGGAATATCCGTCAGCTCATTAAGTGCCTGCGTCGAAGTCGTTCTGTATGCTTCCATGAATTTTAACAAAAACACTCTCTGGACAGTCTGCAGTCTCTCGATCTGTTCAACTGTGAAGACCCCTCCTCAGACGCCAGCGCCATAGAGAAGCGCCCTATCAATAACCACTCTGTACCATGTTTTTAAAAACAATCATGGAGTATTTACTACCTGGGGTGAGAAAATCATTTCAACTTTGTATGCTGGATCCTCTCTTCAATCATATTCACGAAATGAAACTCGCCTCACACTAATCACTAAATCCCTAGTACTACAAACTAATTTCAGCTTGGCTACTCTTCCTCCTACTAAAGAAGCTGCTCGAGTATATTCATGAAGGTTATTTCTTCGGATTAATTTGTGGATTAATCATGTGCTAGACTCGATTCATTGGGGTTGCAAGGCAACAAAGCATGGGTTGCTCTCTGTTACATCAACAGCCTGACAAGCCTCACCAGATTTGCTTAACAGAATAGACTGCAAATGTTCCAAAGAATGTCAGAGTGCTTGTGGTTGTAGGAGCAAGAAATGAAATGTTCTCCGATTAACTTCAATTGCAGGGTGCATCGTGCACCAATGCACCAGAAGACAATAATAATGAGCCAAAATTGGATGATAACGTAATTTTTTCTAATGATGAAGCATTTGAAGAACTTTTGGAGGAACATGCTGACAGCGACTTTGAACTAGAACAAAGTGTTTGCAGCTTACCTCACCCAAACACGCCAAAGTGCAGTAAGGTCTTTGATTTTTTTTTCTAAAGCCTGCTAATTTCAAAAATTGAAACTTTTCTTACTTTTTACTCCATATTTTATACTTTTAATAAATAACATAAGTCCATGATAAATTTAACTGCAATATCCAAGTTCATTGATTCGTCGAAATTGGTACTGGTACTATTCTCAAGCTGGTAAGCTAAATTAGGCAAAGTTTGTTGAAAGTCGTTGTAGTAGAGTTCAAAGATAGAGTCAGGTCTAAGATTTAATATTGCACCATATTCTAAAAAGTGGTATTTTTTACTTACAAAGCATTTTAAATTACAAAAACAAGGCCAAAAATCCAAAATAAGCATTTTTTGCCAAGAAATGCAGAAAATTGACGTGTTTTGAATTCGCATTTTACCTATACTGCTTTAACTAATTTCAAAAATAAGGTGCCATTCTACGCAGAATTTTAAAGAAGTTTCTAGAATTTGAAAAAGCATTTCAACTCCTTCCACTATTTGCTTCCTGAACTTACTTATTTTTATATATTTTATTTTATATTATTTCTGTCCACTTACAACCTTTAATACCTTGTCAA
>BGPR01044596.1:0-12565 GCA_013235015.1 Araneus ventricosus | reverse complement strand
TTGACAAGGTATTAAAGGTTGTAAGTGGACAGAAATAATATAAAATAAAATATATAAAAATAAGTAAGTTCAGGAAGCAAATAGTGGAAGGAGTTGAAATGCTTTTTCAAATTCTAGAAACTTCTTTAAAATTCTGCGTAGAATGGCACCTTATTTTTGAAATTAGTTAAAGCAGTATAGGTAAAATGCGAATTCAAAACACGTCAATTTTCTGCATTTCTTGGCAAAAAATGCTTATTTTGGATTTTTGGCCTTGTTTTTGTAATTTAAAATGCTTTGTAAGTAAAAAATACCACTTTTTAGAATATGGTGCAATATTAAATCTTAGACCTGACTCTATCTTTGAACTCTACTACAACGACTTTCAACAAACTTTGCCTAATTTAGCTTACCAGCTTGAGAATAGTACCAGTACCAATTTCGACGAATCAATGAACTTGGATATTGCAGTTAAATTTATCATGGACTTATGTTATTTATTAAAAGTATAAAATATGGAGTAAAAAGTAAGAAAAGTTTCAATTTTTGAAATTAGCAGGCTTTAGAAAAAAAAATCAAAGACCTTACTGCACTTTGGCGTGTTTGGGTGAGGTAAGCTGCAAACACTTTGTTCTAGTTCAAAGTCGCTGTCAGCATGTTCCTCCAAAAGTTCTTCAAATGCTTCATCATTAGAAAAAATTACGTTATCATCCAATTTTGGCTCATTATTATTGTCTTCTGGTGCATTGGTGCACGATGCACCCTGCAATTGAAGTTAATCGGAGAACATTTCATTTCTTGCTCCTACAACCACAAGCACTCTGACATTCTTTGGAACATTTGCAGTCTATTCTGTTAAGCAAATCTGGTGAGGCTTGTCAGGCTGTTGATGTAACAGAGAGCAACCCATGCTTTGTTGCCTTGCAACCCCAATGAATCGAGTCTAGCACATGATTAATCCACAAATTAATCCGAAGAAATAACCTTCATGAATATACTCGAGCAGCTTCTTTAGTAGGAGGAAGAGTAGCCAAGCTGAAATTAGTTTGTAGTACTAGGGATTTAGTGATTAGTGTGAGGCGAGTTTCATTTCGTGAATATGATTGAAGAGAGGATCCAGCATACAAAGTTGAAATGATTTTCTCACCCCAGGTAGTAAATACTCCATGATTGTTTTTAAAAACATGGTACAGAGTGGTTATTGATAGGGCGCTTCTCTATGGCGCTGGCGTCTGAGGAGGGGTCTTCACAGTTGAACAGATCGAGAGACTGCAGACTGTCCAGAGAGTGTTTTTGTTAAAATTCATGGAAGCATACAGAACGACTTCGACGCAGGCACTTAATGAGCTGACGGATATTCCACCTCTGCATTTAGCCGCGAGGGCTGAATTCTTGAAATTCCAGACATGGGTGTGTCGCTCGGGGGTGCACGACGAATTTCTATGCCTAGGTGACTTTGACTGTTTTGTAAAATTTTCAGAGATTCCGTTGGAGACTAGAATATACAGTCACAGGTTCTAGGAAGTAGATTCAAGGTGTACACGGATGGCTCGAAGAGTGATTCTGAGGCTGGTTTTGCTGTGTGCATCTTGGAACACGAAGAACATTATGAGAGTTTTAAATTTAAACTGGGTGTTAATAAAACGGTTTTCCAGGCAGAGCTAGCGGCCATTGATTTCGCCGTTCGCTGGGCTTAGGGAAAAAAATCAAAATTAATATTATTACGGATAGCCAGTCATCCATCGAGGCCCTCCGGAGCTCCAGGTCCAGGTATGGGGTGGTCATCAGGGCCAAAGAAAATTTTAACTTGGCTGGGGGACAGATTGGGCTAGCCTGGGTGAAGGCGCACGCTGGTAATCCAGGTGATGAGTTTGCTGACCACCATACAAAATTAGCTACTATTCAGGGGGTGGAAAAGCACTTCCCCACTCCCTATTCGTGTTTGAAATACAGAATTTCCAAAAACCTAATTAGAGAATGGGGAGAGTTCTGGGATGGCTGTCAGTCTGAATCAGGGCATAGAATCAGAAGTTTTGTTGCCGGCATCGACAAAAACTTTTTAATCACCAATAAATTTTTAATTTACTTTTTAACTAATCATGGACCATTTCCCTGTTATCTACACAGGTTAAAAAAAATTGAGTTCACCACTTTGTGCCTGTGGCCTGGTCGGGGATGCCGACCACTATGTGTTCAAGTGTCCTCTTACTGCTGAATTTCACTTAAAGGAATCGTCTGATAAACACAGGAAAAGATGGTTTAAAAATTTAAGACATAATGGCCAGGCCCAATCCAAACTTATTGAGGCTTTTAAAATCAGTAATGGCATTTGCGACCGGCTGACCCAGGGTTGATTGTTTTTCAGTTTGTTGGTTTTTTTCAGTTTTTGGTGTTGTCTTTATTCGGTGTTTGGTGTTGGTTTTTACTCCGAAGAAAGGATTTTAACTTCATAGTTTGTATTGATCGTTGTGTCGTTTAGATGGTTTTGTGGATTTTTCTTTCCCTGCCGGCCCGCTCAGGGCCTTACACCCTTGCGGGTAGGCCGGACCGGCATGGGCACTAAATAAATAAACTAAATAATTGTTTTTAAATACTTCTGTAGCCTTTTGTATTTCTGCATCTTTATCAAGAAGTTTGGCGAATTTCATTTTCCCTTGTCTGAGAATGGCTGGAGTCGATTCGCATGCACTGAAGACGTGTAGAAAATTATCTTTTACTTTTTTCGACATCTTGAAATGTGCTGGGCAATAGAAGATGGTCTCTGTTTTTTCTTTTTTGGTCTTCATCAAAAACAATCCATTACTATCTGGAGATAAAGTAGTAAGGATCACTCAGAGGTCTATGTCTTCTCCTATAATAATCACATAATCAGAATGACAAGCACCTTCCATATCCTTACTGACGATTGCTGCGCCAGCATCCTCTACAGCTTGCTCAACAGCGATGTTTTCACCAACAAATTTGGAATTAGCATTGAGATGAGACGTTTTTAATTTCCTTCATAACAGGGGAATTTTTCTTTTGGCATATCCATTAGCATTAATTCATCAACTCAACGTTCGCTGCTATGTACTTGTTTCTTCTACAGAAGCCTTTGGCATATTTCGTACTCTTTTCTATCGTTTCATCTGGACACCCATCAAATATTACGATTGATCGTGTGCCAAAATGTTTTGTTTCATATTCCACGCATTTATTAAGGATTGGGAAGAGCTTCTCTCTCAACTCCCATGCTGCTCGGTGGGGAAGAAACATCCATCAATCACATGCCAAGAGCACGCAGAATTCTGTAATGCGTTCTTGCAACACTTCGATTATATTTTTGTTCGTGATGTCCACATCCATATTGGCTTAAATTTAAGAATAAATGTTGTGTTTGTGATACGAAGCGAACAATTTTCTGAACTCGTCTTAAAAATGACGAAATTTGACAACACAATAGATATTACTTAAAGCTTGTAAGTAAATCGTAGTTGTTGAATAAAAGACTTCTGAAAAGCATTCAGGGTCTCAGAAACAACAAACGCAACGTAAGAGAGATACTAGCTGCGTGGCTAGGCGATGCACGGGCTATCTCCAATAATGCGCCATTCTCTGGCGCAACTATTCAAGTGGTATAGTTATTAAATATCAAGTATTCATTAGTAAAAACAAAAAATTTTTAACTTTTTTAATTCCTAATGATTTCTTGTTTCCGCCATTAACAAATTTATTTCGCGTACCCCCAAATGGCCCTTTGCGTAACCCCAGGGGTACGCGTACCACAGGTTTGGAACCTCTGGTCTATCTGATTCCGGAATTATTTTTTGTTTAACTTTTGTACGGAAGGAAAAAATAACCCAGCGGAAATCGGAATCGCTGCGTGGCCCGGCGTTGCACGGGCCATCTCGAATAATGCGTCATTCTCTGGCGGAGAGAACTGAGGTCACGTACACATGCCCAACATTCTCTCCGGAATAAATAAGGAGAAAAGAGCAGTTCAAACATTCCGTCCGTGAAAACGTCTCGAAATCTACTTATTTTTAAAAAATCGCAAGAAATACAAAAAAATCGTCATTTTTTAATTTTCGTAAAAATCGTATTTTTTGTCTGACTTTAGTACGGTGGGAAGGAAATAACCCGGCCTTGCTCGGGATCCATATTTTTCATATGGCCGCCTCCAGTTTATTTTTCTACAAATATATTGTCTTTTTTTCTCTAGAAATATTTCCTTTGAATCTTATATTTTTGAATTAAAACTTTCAAATCAAGCCTTTTTATTACCTTAAAACAATATGGTTTGAAGGAAAACACGAGAAGTTTGGAAAAAAGAAATTTATTTTAAACTTTTAAACAATAAACCGTATAATAATTAATACAATTTTAAAATGAACAATTACACTTCCAAAGTTTAGAAATTAAAACATGGTATTGAAACCGACTCTGACTCCAGCAGTATTTTAACCGACTCTGACTCCTCCAAAACAGGCGGATTCCTCGACTCTCCAACCCTGATGTAATTAAACAAATGTAACTACAATTTATTCGAACTGAAGTATATACGCATGAAGCAAGATGCGCTGTATACATTAAATCTCAAAGTAAAACCTCACGGAAAACAAAATTAGACCTTCAAAAAATAAGTTAAAAATTATAAAAAATAAGCATTAATAAAACCTTAAAATAAAACACAAAAAAGCAAAATAGAACGAAAAATACAATTAGAATGAAAGCAAAATGAAAGAAAATTGTAAAAGAACCAAAATGGCGATTCTCCTCAGAGGCCACACGCCATTGTAGCTCTGAAGCAGGACAAAAATTTTCTGAATAAAGGAACGACCATTAGTCAAAATTATTCCTTTATGTGGCCTGAATTTTTGTCCAACCTCTGAAAATAGGATAAAAGGAAAAAAGAAAAAACAAAACAGATACCTGTACAACAGAATCAAAAATGAGACAGAAATCAAAAGGCAAAAATTCATCCTCTTTCAAAAACAGACACTCTAAATAAGTGAAGCCCAATAACATCAAGAAGCAAGCCCCTAGTTCCATCTATGTAGAAGAATTCGAACTATTCTTCAGAAAAACAGAAATTCTTAAAACTGTTTTTTTAAAAATTTATTAACTTTTGGGAAATAACCAGGATATCCGTTATCTTTTAATATATTTTTTAAATTATCTAAAGCCTTAACAAAAGTATATTGGTTACTACAAATATTTTTAATCCTATTAATTTGAGAAAATATAGAATTTCTTAAAATTTTAAACTGAAGACATGAATGAAAATTGTAGAGTGTAATAGCTTTGAACTTAAAATCTTTTCGTTTATCATAAATTCCGACGGAGACTCCTGAATTTATAATTTTAATTTCCAGATCCAAAAAATTACATTTGTTCACTTCATTATTAGTTTTATTTAATTTAAGCTCCTCTAGATATCAGCTAAGAATGGAATTAACATTATCATAATTAAATAATAAAAGGTCATCAATAAAACGGAATCCGAACACAAGTTCATTCTAAATTAATTCTCTCTCAAATGAATGAAGAAATAAATTGGCCAATGCACTGGAGAAGCAACAACCCATACGAATTCCGAGAACTTGTTTATAGTAGTTAATTCCATTAAATAAATAATTCTCACAAATATTAGCTCTGCAAATTTCTTACCATTTATATTTATCAATTAAATCAGTATTTAGGTACAGATCATATACATTTGAGCAAACTTCAATTAATTTATTGTGTGGGAGACTAGTAAAGAGATTTACAAAATCAAATGTAAAAATATTATAAATTTCATTTTCTTTGATAAAATTCAAAATTTTAGCGTTATTGTCAATGATAAAGTTCTCTTCTTCTTTTATCTTGTTGAGAATAATTTTAAGAAATTTGAAGAATAATTTTCCAAAGTGATAATTATAGCAGCCAGTGCCACAAGTGACAAATCTGAAATTTAATGGATTTTTATGAAATTTTATAGTGGGGAAAAGGTAAGGATAATTTAAATTACTGGTTTTAATTTTAGTTTTTTAGCTAGTGCTAAAATCCTTTTATCAAGTTCTTTTTTGCCAAATTTGATAAGCTTATATGTTTTATTTGAATTATATTCATTAAGAATAATTTCCTTGAAGTATGATTTACACATTATGCAAAAATTATTTCCTGCCTTATCAACTGTAGTAATAATGAATTCTAATTACTTTTTAAGTCTTCAATTTCTTTTTTAAGATGCTTGTTGAAGAAAATGCCTCTATTAATATCCCTACAATTATTTTTATAAATCCTATTCTTTACTTTTTTTAAGATGCGCTGTTTCCATTCTCCAAATCCTTCAATGGGCCAATGATATTTTCTGGCAACTTTTGCAATAAAAATATTTAAGTCACAATTAATGGAATTGACAATCCTAATAGGACCAACTTTTTTTCTAAGCCTAAATTTAGTTCCCTTTTTCATAATATCTCTAAGAGATATGGATTTAACAATATTTAAATTACCCGTGATAATATGTCCCCTATCCTTATCAATATAATCTTTATAATCTTCATCATTACAATAGCAGTGTGTATTGTCACGGAAAACAACATTTTTTAGTAAAAACCCTATTTGAGTGATTTAATTTTCCCTGTTTCTTTACATCAATTACCAAAACACTCACACAACGCTATCCACATTGACTTGTTGCATTGTTTAGGTTTCCATATTGCATTGTTATGTTCAAGTTTTGAACAATGAAAGAGAAACACCCAATTAAATATTCGTTTAAGCAATGAAACGGTTTGAATTGCGCTGAGACAATGAAAAGTATTGTTTTAAATCAGTTTTTAATTAATATCTTTTTTACTAATTAATATTTCGGAATTTAAATTGCAAAAGTGGATTCCTTGGATTATTCCCCATCTTTTGGCACTTTCCGCGCGTTTCTCCGGTCAGCGGTTCGTGAGAAGATAGCCTCATATACATGCATACATACACGTCGAATTTTATTAGTGTATATATTCGACAAGAGAGGCTCCGATAAACTAAACACTCGCATTCTTCATTTCAGACATTTTTGGATAATTTTACTCCGCTGTGAGTAAGAACACTTTTCTGGAGTTCTTTATTAAGCGCGTTTTCTTTAAGGAACTGATCTTAAAAGAGGATGAGCTTAATACTCTCAAATGTTTCATTTCATGCTGTTTCATGTCCGAAATAGCGGTAATTTTCATATGATGGGTTTTACATCACAAAAAATGAGGTCAAAAATTCAAAATACACTACTTTTGTCACAAATGCTGCAGAAATTATGTCTTATGTACTAACAATGTAATACAACTTTATCCAATTTCAAAAATGAAGTACTATTCGAAGCAGATTTTTAAGATCTTTAACATTCACAAAGGCTAAATTTTTGAGAAATGTGTCAATTCTGAGTTATTGTCGAAAGACGGAAAAACGTCCGACAATGTCGAGGATTTCGGGACACCTCGCCTAAAGCGCCAGCTGAAAATTGGTGCAAACTGCAAATAACTCTTTGTACATGTAAATAAAGATATTAAAACAGTTTCCATCTTTCCTCGAATTAAAGGGAGGCACTGTCATTTTTGGTCTTAGTTTCTAGGCCTAATCGGTGTTGCCCTTGATTTGTGACCGACGGACGCGTCGTCTTGTCAACCCATGCAAAGTACCGAAATTCAGTCTTTCGCATTTGCTATCTAAATTTACATCGGCGTAGTCGCATCGCCTTTTGAGCCATGAAATCCCGATCTTCTTATCGCGATTCTAGTTAAGGAACTGATGATGAACTGAGTGACCGCGACGTAATTCCCTTAACGCGCAAATTTAAAGCCAGTCTGAAGTTCCACATTTCTGACTGCATCAGAACTGGATAGAATTGCGTGCTTTTCGTTTGGTTTTTCGTGAGTAATATTTGTTAGCGTTAAGTTCTTGTAACTGCTCTTTTTAAAAAGAGTCTTATTCTCTTTCTTATTTCTCATCTTCTTATTTAACTGCTTTCTACAAATTTAATATCTTGTAGAAAGAGATAATGCATTTTATGAACTTTAATTATTGACATTAATCCATTACTGCCGTAGTCACATTTTTTCAATAATATCTTAACTGGAAATTAATAAAAAAAATTAACTCCTGAAACATTTATGTTTTAGTGCCCTAAGCCTAGCGTCCTTATTTAAGCGAAGTCCTATTAATGCAAAAAAATTATCAAAAAAAGAGATAAAACTTATCCGTTTCTTGTTTCGAAATGTTTTCTGATAATTTAGCAACTTGTAGAAAAACATAACATAGTCCATGAAATGTAAATATTGTCATTGTCGAATAATTGTTATAGTCATTTGTATTATAGAATGAATTGTCATAGTCATAAAATGTAAAAATGTCTAAGTCGTATTTTTTCAATAATATCTTGTTTACATGTCCTAAAATTAACTGGAAAATTAATTTTTAAAAATCCAGCTTGAAAAATTTATGTTTTAGTGCCGTCCTAAGCCTAGTCTCCCTATTTCAGCAAAATCCTATTAACGCAAAAAATAATAATAATAAATAACGTATCAAAATCTAAAATTATATGAAACTCCAAGAAGGAAATATCTTCTTACATTTGTATTTACTGATACATTTGTTAAATGCAAGTAAAATAATTCAGCAAACCTAAAATTTTCTTCTCATCGCAAAATGATTTGAGTGGTAAAAGATGTTCACATCCCCTCATATGTATGCATGCCACTGTTACCCTTAGCATGCGGTATATTTTTCGGCCATTTTTAGTCAAAATTTAATTTACTGTTGCAAAATGCTTCAAACCGCTAATCTTCTCCTCTAAGTGAATTTCGCTCTAAGTATGTGTTGTGTGATTTCTTTAACTATTTATGTTTTCTTGCCACTCGAGACAGGTTGATACAATTGACTCCGGGGCTAATTGATACGCGTCTCCTGTGTGTGTCAATGTTCCTTAGCAGCAACAATTTTGCAAAATCGTCTTCATAAACGGAAAAAATGAACTATCTATGAGAAACACTCAATTAAATATTTGTTTAAACAAAGAAAACGGTTTGAATTTCATTGAAAAAAATGAAAAGTATGGTTATAAATTGAATTTAAAATATTTTTAAGAATTTATTAAAATTGGAGAAAAAATTATACAGAAACTTAACATCATCAAAAAGATATTTCTTTGCATTTTCAGATGGAGTAAAAATTATTTTTGTGCTATATTATTTTCGTAAGTCATCAAGGAAGAATGCGAAAATTCCCCTTAATTTTTAATTAATTAAAATTTCCAAAAACGGATTCGAGGTACACATTCCCTCCCTCCAAAGTATTCTTACACACAAACGCATTCTTCTTTATTATTTGTAGAAATAAATTATTTTCTGATGCATTATTGTTTCATTTTTTCTGTCTCTTTAAAAATGTTGAATTTTGAATAAAATAAAAGGTTTTTTTTATTTTGTTAATCTTTTAAACCTTGATTTGGAATACAAAGTTTATTGACAAAACAAATTTTGTTTTGATCCCACACCATCCACATCCATTATTTTCGATATTTCCGTGAGTATCGATGTATCAGCAGTATGGAGCAGATTGATACAAATCCATTTTTAGGAAAAATGTGTAATAAGTATTTTATTATGTCATTTATGAACAAATCTCGACTGAAATCCTATATTAGATTAACAAATGTATAAATATAGGGTATTAGTTCTAATTATTACCGTAGGTAAAATTATACTTTAGATTTCCAAAAAAAAGTGTATCAATGTCCCCGCATTCCCCCTATTTATACTTTCGACTTTAACTTGGAAAATACAAATGCTGCAAATCAGTCGAACGCTTAGTACTGTTCAACAACGGATTCCGAGACTACCACTTTTGGACGATGTCGGTCAATAAGTCATATGAGCGCATTTCCGGAGTTCTTTGTTAGATCACGCTCAGTAAAATGAAAACACCACCCTTCCATTCTTCACTTCCCCTATTTTGATGAAAATAACTCAGCCGGCAAATGCGCAAAAGCGCGGAGGGTTTCCGAATCCGTTGATAAACAATACTTGATGCCGTCTATTGAATATAAAAGAAAAGAAAACTTAAAAATAGCTTTTGTAAAATTTATGTTGAAAAATAATTCCTTTGAATTTGTTTTGCATTTTCAGTAGAGTCCTTGAAACGGAGTGGGGCGGGAATTTGTTTATCTGAAATTTATTGCTCACTATGATAAACTGCCTACGATTCAATTAGTCGTAAGTATTGACTTATTGATAGATAAACAAGATCATTAATAACTAGTTGAGTTAGTTAAACAAATTGGAAAGGGAGTATTGTTAAAACGGGTATGAGCTTCAAGAATTGCTTATACAGGGTGACCCAAAAAAGTGGAACAAGCATTTATTTCCTTAAATATTGCACTTAGACATATACTTCCAATTACAAAGTTTCCTCAAATTTGTGGTAATTTGTATGAAAACACTTTTGTTTCTGTGAAAGTTGAAAATAAAAAGATAAAATTAAATTTTTATACCTTCCCCATAGAGTAAAAGTGTCAATGAGTAAAATGTTCTTCTGACACTCATCTATTCGTAAACTAAGATTCATGATTCTACCGACGAAAGTTGCAGATATATATTAATTTCTAAATTTAAGCGTTTACAGACCGAATTTTTAATTACTTTTTTGGCATATTTCACATCCTATTGCTTTAGTTTAGAGGTATCAATCATTAAAATATGAATAAAATATTTTTATATATGTGTTTTTTAATGTTCCCAATTGGAAACATTGGCCACTTCTGATTAAGCTCACTACAAACAAATGGTTTACAGTGATGATCAGACTGAATAATAAGGCAAAGTATTGTAAAAATTATTTTTATAATTGAAAAAAAGATACGAATTCAAATGAAAATTTATCAATTTAAATGAATAAAAAATATATTTTGCACAAAAAATGTAGAAAATATATTTTTTTTAATTGTATCCTATGAAGCTCCGGAAAGTACTTCTAATACAATCCCCTTTTTTGCATTCATTGTAATGTAATCTTGTTTCTTCTCCACATTATGCATATTTACGTGAGTTGTTGCAATAAGGCAATGGCCATCACTCTTCCGCTGTGATGCACACCTGTAACTTTTGGTCGTGTTTGAGATCCATCCTTTTTTGCCCCAGTTTGTTAAAAGCTAATTGTAGCCTCTCGACAAAACTCCAGATGAAACAGTTGGTTACGTTTCTTCTGATTTTCTGTATGCAATAGTCATCCAGAAACGACAACTATATTCAGCACATTTTGCAAATAAAATATACCATCGTTTATTTTTGCGAAGTTGTGACGGTAGTTTCTCACAATTTATGTAACTGATCAACCACAGCCAACCGAAAATCAAATTTATGAATGAAATTTCGTTATCCTGTGAGTACCTTTTTCTTCTGTGCATAAGATTCTGTGATTAGGTGGATTGTATGATGAAAATATTTATTAGAAGAAACAATCACTACAGAATTTTCATTCATACATTTCATTTTTACGTAATTTTCATTAATAATTAATTTTTTAATTCATACATAATTTTCATTTGTACATAAATGATTATCCGATACATATAATAATTCTACCCCAACCCCCAGATTACAGATAAAAATGAATTATTTTCGCCAGAATTAAAGCATTAACCTTTTAAGAACCGAGGTGGATTTTCTTTCCTGAATTATAAGAGAATTGTCCTTTCCATTTTCCTTCACTACAGAGAAATTCCTTCTTTCACAGAATAGTCTCGACTGACCAATGTTCCCAATTGTGACCACGGAAATTTAATGAATGATAACAAATGCGTTTCTTTTTTATATAATTATATTTTATATGTTATTAGTAACATGGACATTTTTAACTATGTGTACCAATTTTTAGAAATTTTGGATCGTTTTTTTAATTTTTTAGGAATTCTTATGTTACACACAAATTAAAATGTAAAAAAAGCCCATTTATATAGGAGTTTCTGTATATTACCCATTTTATATCTAAAGCATAATTTCTATATAAAAAAATAAGCTTTACTTTCAATTATAATTAAGAATTTTTTCAAAGCAATCTGAACGATATTTTATTTTTAAATGGATTTTCAATTCGATGTTCCCAATTGGGAACATTGGCATAAACGGTTAAAAAATGGATTCCAACAAATTTGTATGGAGATGTTTATTGCAAAAATGCAATTTTATTGAACATTGAAAAACTGCTAAATACAAATATTTGTCTAGTAGTATATCATCCAATCATAAATGGATTGAAAAAATTCCCAATGGTTCATACTCTTACTTAATTTCATTGTCAGATAGTTACAGCTATCATCTTGCTAAAGGATGGAAGGAAAAGTTAACAAAATGAAAATTTAAGGCATAACAGGAAAATGCCTAATATCAAATAATAATATTAAATTATTTGCGCTCAGTGATGTGCGCATTATTAAGCTTTACCTAAAGGCAGTGGCGACCAATTCTTTACAGCTGCAGAGTTGAAGAACTTCACTAAAATTATTTTAAAATTTCGTATTTTTGTTTTTATTCTTATTTGCTTACTTCTCAACTCTCAGAGTTTGATTATCATCGAAAAA
>BGPR01044595.1:0-12565 GCA_013235015.1 Araneus ventricosus | reverse complement strand
GGAGAAAGTATTGTAATTCTCAAAGAAATCGATCCCGAGATTAATTTCATTTGGCATTATATTTTTCAGACCTCTCTCGAGTAGGGATGGCGGTTATTGCGAAAACAACCGGTTTTCGGTTTATTTCACCTCCGGTTTACCTGGCGGTTATAACCGCCCAAAATAACCAGTTGTCGTTTTTTTAATAGAAAAAACAACGGTTTTTCGTACATTTTAAAAGGAAATCAACTCATTGGGTCTATATAGCCCTATATCGTCCAAGCTATTCATAAAAGCTCATTCAGTAATGTGGCGAGGATATGAGAACGAATCATGGAACGGCAGAGGGTTCTGGAATATTTTTGCACTCCTGTCTTTAAGGATCTGAAAAGCTTCTGATATAGACTTGGGCAGCATTATGTTTAGGGTTGATATTTTTTAACCCTTTGAGGACAATTGTCACCCGGGCGCATATAACCGACCTTTACTTCAATTCGGACCAGAGAAAATAACAGAGCTCGCTGATTGGTTAGCTCACTGACGTCACGCCGTCCCACCCAATTGCAAAACTTACAAGTCATACGCTTTCTAGAAGGCAAAATATTTATGAATTAAAATGTATAATTAAGAAAGAAGGAAAATCATAAGAGCAGCAATATTTATTTCAATAATTCCAATATTTGATTTATTCTCGAGATGTATTAGAAATATACGTATACACGTCTTATTTTTGTTTATTAGAATTTCTTAAAAAAGGTTTAAAATTATGTAAATCTCATAAATTAATATTGTTATATTTTATGTTAAGTATTTTAAAAAGGGTACAATATTATGAATAAAAAAAGTGCACTTTTGAGACTAAAAAATGTCTCTTAATATGCAAACTAAATAAAGTAATTAAAATTTATAAGCTCACGTATTGCTTATTTCCTACAAGGCTTCGAGTTCGGCGAAATAAACATGACGTCATGAAGACGCTAAGGGAATCAGCCAATCAGCGAGCTCGGTTATTTTCTCTGGCCGAAATTGAAGTAAAGGTCGGTTATATCACAGAGAAGAAGAATCAGAGGTCTCACTCCGCAATTTGTTCAGCGCCCCCACTCGCCATTAAACGAAACTTGCTACTTTGATTCCCGCCTTTTCAAATGGAATTCCGAAGATGGCGCCATGTTTTGTAACGTTGTGTTGTGTGCGAAGACCTTTTTTTTTAAGAACAAGTAAGTTTAATTCGTGTTTCTCAACTTTTATGAAAGACGATTCGCATTAATGAAATATTTGTAACATTATTTTCCCTTTAATAAATAAAATAATGAAGTTCTGTTTTCTGCATGCAACTGCCATAGACTTTTAAAATGCTCATCCATATTGAATAATACTGCTGGTTATGTATGCAATATACCTTAAAATTTTCTGTATTTTTAAAGATTTATTGCTGAATAATATGACCTGAGATTAAAAATAACCTCAAAAATACCAATTCTACTTTGACTATTATTGTCAAAATATTAATTGTTATCTGTTATAATAATTTCCAAGCTGTAATTCTATGGAATTTTACAGTTATGAATATTGTTTTTATTTGTGTTCAAAGTTAGCAAAGCAATTTTGAGATGTGTATGATGTATACTTAGTTATATCCTACACAAAGCTTTCTAAGTTAAAATGTATGTAATAATATGTTTTTGATTATATTGTAGATATTAAGAGGAGTTTTCTAGCATTTTGATTTTGAAAAGTTTCTTATTGATATTTAAGTTAAAAATTGTCTGTTGTGAAATGCAATTAAATGAAAGAGCTGATTAAGAATCTGTAGTCTGGTTAATGTTACATTATTTTATTATTACAATGTTGTATTTGATTTATCATTACAAAATTGCACTAATTTGGTACTATAAGTATGTGCATATTATAAATAAACCAGTATCTTTATATATCCTTTATATATACCAGTATCTTTCTTCTGTTTTTTATTAATATTCATTTTTAATGTAGGGATTTCCCAGATAGAATTAAACTTTTCATACTCTTTGTAAAAATATAATAAAGGAAGTTTATCTATATAAATAAGCATATTAGCTAGTATTTTATTTAAAATATCAAAATTTTTTATCTGTTTTAATTATCACAACTTGACACAAGAAAGTTAATTACTTTGTTTAAAACTTAGAATTCTAATTATTAGTTCTTGATTAGATACTCTCTTAAGTGAATATTTCATTCATATTAATGCATGTAAATTGAACAGTGTTTTTATAAATTGAAATTTATTTATATAAATGGATTCTAGTAGACTTTGTTTGTCCTTTCAGGCAATTTGTGATTTTTGCATCCCGCTGTTTCTGGAGGATTAACTGGATAGAGGAATAAAGCTTATCTGCATCATCATGATTTCTCTATTTTATTGCTCAGGGAACACGTGCTAATGTCTTCACAATTCATTTGTATTTATGCACAGTATAGTTCACTTCATGACTCAAATCAACACAACCAACTTATATTTACTCTTCCATATTTCTTTTCAAAGTTTCTGTTTACATTAAATTTTGAATAATAAAAAGAAAGTGATACTCTCTGATCTGAGAATATTGTAGAACTTTGTCTTAAAAGTTTAAATAAGAATTCATATTGACATTTATATACACTATATTTATTTATATTTACCTTGTGTGATTCTGTTGATCATAGTTTGAATAGATGCTTTAATAATGCAGTAATTCTCTACTTAATTTGAGGAAATAAAATTTAGATTTTCTTTGTTGTATCTAAGTTGTCATTACGACCTTATGCAGTCATATTATATTTTGACATAGTTTTCTTTTTCTGCAATTATTTTTTACAAATGTCAGAATGATGGTGCATAAACCCTAAATAACTTCAGGTCCTTTCTTAAAAAAATTGTTATAACCCTGGAGACTGAAAAAAATGATATTATATATAAGATATATATTTCAGATAAGATATATTTCAGGTTATTTTGCTTAAAAAATTTTCCTCTCATGAATATAAAAATTTACTCATAAATGATTCTAAACTTTAGATAATCATACTTTTTTCTTTTTTAAAGAATATGGTTTTAGTAAATCTGAATAGTGAAATGTATTTTTATAGTTAGTATTTTAATCTGTTTATAGTGTTAAGTATTTTTTTAATAATCACTTAGACACAAAGAATTAAGATCAGTATGAAAGATGTGAAATCAAAGAAGTTGAAATATGTTTTGCCCATTTGTAATTTTTATGACATTTTTATGTTTAAGCCTGCATATATTTTCCCAAACAAGGAAATTCTGCCTATAATATATAATTAAAAAGTCACAATTAAACATTTTTCCTATGGTGTGCAGAATGAGCGAAGTTTTATGGGTGTTTTTTAACTCCTGGTAGAAGTATCCTAAGCGTAAAGTGTCATTCCATTATGCCCTGCTCATGGAATGGCAATTGAATATTTTTATACTATATATAATAAATCACTTTTGTGCATTAGAAATTGTGAACTCGCAGTGTTTGTTAGAAATGTTATGTAATTTATTGTTCTTGTTCAATAAAAATATTTGACCTTATTTTGAGTTATTTGCATTTATTATAACATTGTGTTGCAAAACTCTATAAAGATATTTCATTTGTTTTATAGGTTGAAAAAATTAGGAAAAATTAACTTTAGAAATTAATTTTCTGTATGGAAATTACATTCTATAAATTTTTGTATATTAAAAAAATAATTTCTTGTTGAAGACTTAATATATTCTGGAAGGGGGAGATGGTTTAATATTAATTTAATAAAAAAAATAGTTACCTGCATAGGTTTAAAAAATCACATGAATTTTCTTTATGGATATTAAATTCTATCAATTTTAGTATCTTGATTAATAATGAATGTGAATTTAAAAATTAATTTATTGTTGAAGTTTTAATATATTCTGGAAGAAATGGTATATTAACTTTAACAACAAAAATTAATTTCCTGCTGCTTTAAAAAAATCATGATCTGAAAGAAAAAAATTATGATCTTTTCTCGATGAAGAATAAATGAAATTTAATAATTTGAAAAATACTTTGTACTTATTAAATTATGCATCCATATGTTATAAATGTGGTACTCTACAAGAGACGAATAAATTTTTTTTAATGTTCCAGATTTATTTTTAATTTCTGTATTAAAGAATAGGTGAGTTTAGTGAGAAAAAATGTCAGAACAATGTATCAAAAGAAATTAGTTGTTAAATTTAATAATCGTCAAAGGCGAGTTAAAAATGCAGAAAAACAAATTATTGTTTACATCGTTCTCATGACGATAGGGATTGGTTTCGTTTCTATTCGCGTAATAGTGACGTATACCGTTTAGTTCTCTTAATGGCGAGTGGTGGCGTACTGTCTATGTGAAAGGCAATGTTAAAAAAGTTGCCATTAGGGCCTATGGGAGTGAGACCTCTGATTCTTCTTCTCTGTGGGTTATATGCCACCCGGGCGTGCCAGCTACTCGTTGCGTTAAGCGTGCCGCTGTCCTCAAAGGTTCCTTAGTGGCTTCATCAAAAAATGTCCGGTGTTTCTGACCCCAATAAATGACTGCAACAGAAGTTATCCCTGGTGCATTTTTAATGGTGGGATAAGGTGATACTTGAGCAATTAACGGTGACAGTTTTACTCAAATAACCTGTGGTAGGTTATAGGACTGAGGAGGTTATAGGGCAATAAACTCAAATAATTCCAACATGTGGGAGGTGTGTATTGTTGGTACTGATTGAACCAAAAGCATTATATTTCAACGATCACCACACAGAAACGAAACCGATGCACCGCCTTTGTTATTTAACATAGCGTTGTTAATATATTATTTAACAATATTAAATAAATTTATTTTAATTGTAGAAATATTAATTCAGATTTTTCTTTAAAAAACATTGCCCATTGAATAGTAGTGACCTTATTTCTTTAATTATTTGCCTCTTTTCCGAAGCTAATTTGACCTGTTTTTCTATCCGGTTATTAATTTTTTTTAAAAAATCGGTTATAACCGGGACAAAAAAATAACCGAAAAAACCGGTTAATCGAAAGAAAAAAAAAACGGTTTTAACCGGTAGGTTTATTCCCATCCCTACTCTCGAGTCTGAAAAAGAAATTTTTTTTTTTTGGAATTATGTATGTCGATCTATCTCTGTGAATACAATAATTTCCACACGTAATTAAACAACTAATTAAATTTTGTTCGTGGTCTTTACCCTAAAACTGTAGATCAAATAACTTTTCATTTGACCAACACTCTCCTTACGAGGAACTGTCCCTCATAGCAAAAATTAAATTCCTTTTGTCTCTTTTTCTTTTGCAAACATAAATGCTATATCTTAATTTAATTAACTCTGATGTGGTGGTGAAAGGTTCACTCTGAATCAAGCAGAGCAGCGTAAAACTAACATCAGAAAATATAAATAGGTGTATCAAACCATCAGTAGAAAAGATATTTTGAATACTATAAGAGAACGAACTTTTACTAAATAATTGAATAGGATATTTCAATGATTTCATTAACGTGACCGATCGTCCTCCCCAGTGACCAGAGCTAAGCCAGAATTCTTGATTTTATTTAATATCAAGAATTCAACAACTGTTTGTTCTTAATTTCCCTTTTTCAAATAAATAAATAAATAATAAAAAAGTGTCAACATTGCTTTCTGGCTTGACAGGCTCAAAGATTTCCTACTTTTCTAGTCATTCCACTTGTACTTGTAGCGTTGACGAGGTTGAAGACATTTTTTGGTTAGTTATTTCATTGTAATTTTTATTAAATTATCGAAAGTATTGTAATATTCTTTATGATTCTTATTGTCAGGTGAGGAAAGTCTGTGAAGTTAAAGTGTTTTGGTTTACATAAGCCTTGAGGTTAAGCCTTGAGCTTACTACGATATAACATTTTTATAACCTCAGATCCCCCCGACCCAAATCCTGGATTCGCCACTGGTCCTCCTTTAGAGAGGATAATCCTTTTTCTGTAATTTCTGTTCTCTCTCGAGAAGTGTCCTCCTACATGTTTTTCCTTTCGATATTTGAAGACTAATCCGTGAATCTCCGTATTCGATTGTTGCCGAACCGTGTGATGTGACGTATTTGTACTGTTTTTTTCAATGGCTAATGATTTTTGGACAAGAGAGAAATCGAGATTGAATGTTAATGCTCTAGCAGCTGCAACACTTGCCGTAAAATTCAATATGAAGGATAATGTTTTGTTCAGATATTTCCAATATATTGTTAGAAGATGATACATTGGCAAAAAATATTCACTCAATGTAAAAGTACTCATTTAAATAACAATTAATAAGCATGTAAGCATAACTACAATATAAAATGTTATAGATGTTTTTATTATGCATTTATCACATTGTAGTGTATTCTGTATTCATGCTGCAATGAATGAAATTATTACGATATTTTTTTCTTCAATTTATTTGTGTCTTACTTTCCATTGTAAAAAAGTTGGCCACCTTAATTTTATAGATGCCAGTAGTGAAAATTTGGTTGCATAACACATAAGCAAAATCAGTCTTGCCCATGCGTTATAAACATCCTTTTTTGGAGGTATACGAGAAAAACGAAGAGACGAAATTCCTGATGTTTTTTTGACGATAATTACTCATCTGAGTTCTCAGACTTCGAATGATTAACGATCTTCCATGCTAAAGTTTCGTCTGCCAATTTTTGTGAAACGAACTTGTTCCTTTTGATGTGCGCAGTTAAAATAGATTCATGGATTTCTGTAACAACACCTTTTGATTTCCCAGAAATGTTGCGTAATGTTTAGTAGAAATCTAATTTACTGGGCTGAATCCTGTATAAAAGCGCAAAATAATAGAAATATTGTTTGGTTGATAGTTGTGAAGCTACAATGACTGGACACATTTCTGTTCCTGCAAAAGGTAATTGAATCGTTTTTCGATATTCAAATAACTTTTTAAAACTTAATCAGTTGTATTTAATTTTGATCAAATTGTTCAATTGCATCTTGCTATTCTTTTCCTATTCAACCTAGTTACTTCGTTAACTCATAGCAGAAATTCATGCATACTGGAACTTTTAATTTCTTCCTTTAAAGATTAATTTTTTAAACTAGAAGTATATCCTCTACAATTTAAATTTCTAAAATAGTATTTAAGAAACCCTAAGTTGTTTAGTAATTTTAATATTTTTTATCTGATAATTTTAGTAGATTTTAACATATTCAGAAGTAGAATGTTTTTCTGCCAGTTAATGTTTTTCTGCTCAATTGCATTTTGTTATTCTTGGACTATTGAAGCTAGATACTCCGTTAACTCATAGCAGAAATTCATGCATGCTGGAACTTTTAATTTCTTCCTTTAAAGATTAATTTTTTAGACCAGAAGTATATCCTTTACAATTTCAATCCCTAAAATAGTTTTCATGAAACCCAAAATGTTTATCAATTTTAAATTTTTTATGTGATAATTTTAGAAGATTTTAATATATTCAGAAGTGGGATTTTTTTGCCAGATTATGTTTTTCTGCTGTATGTGTAAAAGATATTTATTATTTCTTAGCTCATCTTTAAAGCTTATTTTATTTGCTGTATTTTCCAACCCATTGCATATTATTTATAACGAACTTTTATGGGTAAATTGTTGTTTAAGTTTCGTATACAATAGGATATTTCAGTGATAATTATTTGTTACTAATCACATTCGTGGAATTCAACAACTATTAATTTGTAAAAACGAGAGTTCTGGTATCCCAATGCGAATGTTTTAAAACTATTTTTTTATTGTGTATCTTTTGGAACTTGTGTGTACTTTTAAAAAAGTAAGGGTTATTTCAAATGAAGCAATTTTTACTTATTAAGTAACATTTTCACTAACATGCTATTATGAAATTCTGAATACGCATATATGATGCAATGGGATCTCATTCATTAGGTCTGCAAAGCTGCAATACTGCCTGTAGTTATTTGAAAAATTCTTTTCACCCTTTTTTTTGCAACATTTATTGACTCATTTTTACTGATATTTCAATGATCTTATGAAGTTAAAGATAACTTAATCACAATCCATAACCGCAACTTGGTTGAGAAAATCTATTGTTACTTCACGAAATCTCAATATCGAGCCGAAAGAGCGCGCTGTTCCTTACAACAGCTACTGTTCAGCAACGGATTCCGAGACTACCACTTTTGGACGATTTTACACCGGAAAGGGGTGTCAGGCAATGAGTCATATGAGCGCATTTCCGGAATTCTTTGTTCGATCACGCTCGGTAAAATGTAAACATCACCTTTCCATTCTTCACTTTCCCCCTAATTTGAAGAAAATAATTCCACCCGGCGCATGCGCAAAAGCGCGGAGGGTTTCCGAATCCGCTGCTAAACAATTAGATAGTTTTGAATGAGCTTGAATCGCTTACTGCGTAAGCATGGAGAAATGGCATATAAATAGGCAAAAACACAGTTTCTCCAGCCCTATCAGAGAGCATAGATTCCACCTCTCTCATAACCACACGGAAAATCAGAAATTGTCACTATTCTAATCTATTTGTATTCTTTTTTATCACCTACTCTTAAACTGTTTTCTTAGGTTTATTTGTATCATCGCTCTTGAGCAATCGCACGGAAAAATACATCTGTTTATTATTTAAAACTAGAAAATCACCCGTCATGGTTTGACGGGTGCAAATTACCTCTTCATTCGAGAGATTTCCCTTCAAATTTGACGTGTTTAAATAGATATATCTGCGAGAGAAATGTTTAACATTGATGAAAACAAATAAAATAAACATATATTTTATGACAGGAAATTTTTTTTTATTTACATATTATTTAAATATTTCTTTATTCAAAAAACCTCTTGGTAAACAACATTTCGTGTGAAATATTTTTCGTTTTTTAATAATTTTCCTTGTACTTCAGATGTCTTTGTGTAAATTTTAACGTGATTGGGAATTCTAGACCTTGAAAGTGCAACATAGAGCTGTCCATGTGAAAAGACAGGCTCATCGAGGTAAATTCCAACATGATCGAAAGTTTTCCCCTGCGATTTGTTGATAGTCATAGTGTAAGCTGGAATTAACGGGAACTGGCGGCGGTTGAGAACGAATGGTAGATTCACGTCACTGGTAGCTAATTTAATTCTTGGCAAGAAAACAACATCGCCACGATTGCATTCAGATACAATTTGGCGTCCAAACTATATCACGTGCATGATATACCAATGACGTAATTTGCTACTTTCTATTGAAAAACGGAAATTAATTTGAAATATAGGATTAATATAATTTAAAATTTCTCGGGAACTATTGATCATAGCGAGATAAATTTTATATCAATCGATAGAAAATTTTATTTCACTATTTTAGATCTATTAAATTTGACATTAGAACGACAATTACTCTTTCAAATTTAAAATTACTCAAATTTAGATTCTCTAACAATGAAATAATGCTGTTTAACATCTTGCCGTGCTATGGCACGAGTTTTATTGTTGGTGACGTCAGAGCATTACCAAGAGACAGATCTGGGCTATTATATTAGTAATAATTTGTTGTAAATCAGCTATTCAGGCAATATATAATTGTTTTTCGCAGGGGAAAAAATTAACATATTTTGGTGCATACTTTACATCAGTGTCTCTCAACCGTTTTTGTGCCATGCCTAAAGTGAACATGCGTTCCGTTTTTATGTTGCCTGTCCCGTTGTCCCCCAGCACAGCTTCGAGATGCCGAAGTTTCCCGTTTTCAGAAACCTAGGCAACAAAAGGCTAGAAACAGAAAACCCAAGGTAACAATTTCAGAAAAAGGTGCGAAAACAATTCCGATGGTAGAGTCTAATATCACTGCAATGACGGACCATGCACTATACGTCTCACGCGTACGTGCTAGCTAGCACAGATTTCTAACTTTTTTTACACCGCACAAAAGGGAATTGTTCACACTGTTACACTGTAAAAAATTTCATCGCAAAATTACGGGCAGTGACCGGCAGCCCAGGGTCCGTCCACTGCCCGTTAAAATACATTTTGCCCGTAAAACATTCTGACCGTGATTTTATGAATGTGGCCGTAAACCTATGGCCGTAATTTCCTGGCCACTGACCGTAAATTTGGAAGTTGACCGTATAAAAGTTCCCGTTACTTCCTGGCCAGTGCCCGTAATTTTGGAAGCTCACCGTATAAAAGTGCCCGTGATTTCCTGGCCACTGACCGTAAATTTGGAAGATGACCGTACAAAAGTTCCCGTTACTTCCTGGACAGTGCCCGTAATTTTGGAAGCTCACCGTATAAAAGTGCCCGTGATTTCATGGTCGCTGCCCACAATTTTGGAAGCTTAACCGTATAAAACTGACTGCCACTTTCTGGCAACTGCTTACAATTTTGGAAGTTGTTTGTATAAAAGTATTCGTTACTTTGCGAATAGCTCCTTTTAATCCTGGAAGTTTTCCGAATAAAATTGCTCATTATATTCTGGATAATGCTCACAATTTTTAAAAGTTGACCTAATATAAGTACCTCTAACTTCTGACTGACCTAGAATTTTGGTTCATGACCACATAAAAATGACCATAAATTTGAATGTTGACCACCTAAAACTGCCCCTCAATTTCTGACCATGAATCCAAATTTTGAAATTTGCTCGTACAAAAATGCTCATTAATTTGGAAGTTAGCACCCCCCAAAAAAGTGGAAATTGGTTCCTGACCCCTGCTCATATGTTAGGAGCCGATTGTATTAAGAAGAGCCCATTATGGAAGAACTGTAGAGGTTTCTTCTAAACCAGTATACATATAATCAGAAATTAATTATACTTGAAAGACAGAAACCAAAAACAAAATATCTTAAAAACTTGAATACATTTTATGAAATATTTAGTACATCATTTCAATATGTGTAATAATGTAGAGGTATTAGAAAACACTAAACTTTTAGTATACAGGTAGTTACTTTATAAGTCATAAAGAAAATCTTAGACCAGAGAAAATGTATAACTGTGCAATAGGCATTAAGTTAATGATCAACTACTTCTTTTCCCCAAGGCTAAACTGTTTTTGTACCACTAGCCTAAGAAACAAAATTTGACTTTAAATTGTGTTTTTCTTTTCGGTTAAATATACTTTTCCATTAATGGAAAGCACAACATGTTAAATTTAACACAGTTAACCTCAACCAGTTCTTACTGTTCAGCACACATGTTTAAAAATGCTCAGGTATGCACAATTGTATGGCACAGTTGATATATGAATTCCTAAATCTTATTCACACTGCAATGTGATAGAATGAAGAGGTATGATGCCCCACTCTTTCTCCAGTATATAATGAATTACAAACATAAACAGTGAACAGATATACGAATTATAATTGTATACGACAGATAAATTAAACATTAAATTATGAAATTAATCTTAAATCACTAAGTGAAATTATGTTCAAATAACAGGTAGAACAATTCAATTGAATAAAAAACAATTTATTAAAAATATGACTTACAAAAACATATATACAAACATTTATATACATAGACAACGAGTTGTAAAAATATACATACTAGCAGTACGCGCATGGTGTTGCCTATGGAATCAGGACTTCAACAAAATGAAAAAAAACCACCCACAATGACATTAAAAAGTTTTGAAAACAAAAGATACACATTATTGATTTTCCCACTTATTTTTTCGTGACAATTAGAAAAGTTAATCCAAAACAATAATAAAAAATGGTAACGTGAAAATCAAAATCATTATATTGCAAGCATGTGAGAAGAATAAATATGTTAGATACTGCCGAAAATAATAATCAAAGTCATTCAATTGAAGGTTATGATGTCACCTGCCCCGGTCAGCCAATGAAAATGACAGCTATGTTCCGGAAAATTGTTGCGGGAGAAAACTAGCTAGAGAAAAATAACTTTCAACTGCCAAGGGGAAAAAAACATGGGAAATGATATTTTACCCATTCTTGTTTTAAATCCGACAGAACCGTTCTAGTTACAAGCTGAAAATAATAGTGTTATTAGAACGTTGGATGCAACTAATTTAAAAACAAAATAACATTTTGATGGCAAAACAGACTATTTTTTTAAAATTGCTCGAAATGGAGGAAAAGTTTTGCTAAATGATGAAAACCATGTATGCAGGGCATCATTCAATGGTATCGTGGGTTCCAGAGGTACTTTCTCTACGAAGACAGGGCAGACAGGATCCAGCGGCTGAGGATTTCCTGAAAGGATAAAATAAAAAATGAGACATAATTGAAGAGCCGAGTGGATGAACATGTTAAAATTTTGCTAACTTAAAAAATCAAAAACATCAGATTTAAATAAAAAAAAAAAAATCACAAACCATGATTACAATACAATAAGTTAGGTACAATTAACAGAATCAAGAGACTTAATATTTTCATTATATATTATAATTTCATTTATGGCACACCTTTTTTTCTTATTTTTGGAAGCTTTGGATCCTTTATCATGATTCAACCTTAGAAAACACCCATAAACTACAAATTGGACAAAGAAAAATTCTTCAGTGATTTTGCTATTTTCAAAGTTTAACAAGCTTAATTTAAGTTCATTGAAAAAGAAATGTTACTACAATCGAACACTAT
>BGPR01044594.1:0-12565 GCA_013235015.1 Araneus ventricosus | reverse complement strand
TTTTTCGATGATAATCAAACTCTGAGAGTTGAGAAGTAAGCAAATAAGAATAAAAACAAAAATACGAAATTTTAAAATAATTTTAGTGAAGTTCTTCAACTCTGCAGCTGTAAAGAATTGGTCGCCACTGCCTTTAGGTAAAGCTTAATAATGCGCACATCACTGAGCGCAAATAATTTAATATTATTATTTGATATTAGGCATTTTCCTGTTATGCCTTAAATTTTCATTTTGTTAACTTTTCCTTCCATCCTTTAGCAAGATGATAGCTGTAACTATCTGACAATGAAATTAAGTAAGAGTATGAACCATTGGGAATTTTTTCAATCCATTTATGATTGGATGATATACTACTAGACAAATATTTGTATTTAGCAGTTTTTCAATGTTCAATAAAATTGCATTTTTGCAATAAACATCTCCATACAAATTTGTTGGAATCCATTTTTTAACCGTTTATGCCAATGTTCCCAATTGGGAACATCGAATTGAAAATCCATTTAAAAATAAAATATCGTTCAGATTGCTTTGAAAAAATTCTTAATTATAATTGAAAGTAAAGCTTATTTTTTTATATAGAAATTATGCTTTAGATATAAAATGGGTAATATACAGAAACTCCTATATAAATGGGCTTTTTTTACATTTTAATTTGTGTGTAACATAAGAATTCCTAAAAAATTAAAAAAACGATCCAAAATTTCTAAAAATTGGTACACATAGTTAAAAATGTCCATGTTACTAATAACATATAAAATATAATTATATAAAAAAGAAACGCATTTGTTATCATTCATTAAATTTCCGTGGTCACAATTGGGAACATTGGTCAGTCGAGACTATTCTGTGAAAGAAGGAATTTCTCTGTAGTGAAGGAAAATGGAAAGGACAATTCTCTTATAATTCAGGAAAGAAAATCCACCTCGGTTCTTAAAAGGTTAATGCTTTAATTCTGGCGAAAATAATTCATTTTTATCTGTAATCTGGGGGTTGGGGTAGAATTATTATATGTATCGGATAATCATTTATGTACAAATGAAAATTATGTATGAATTAAAAAATTAATTATTAATGAAAATTACGTAAAAATGAAATGTATGAATGAAAATTCTGTAGTGATTGTTTCTTCTAATAAATATTTTCATCATACAATCCACCTAATCACAGAATCTTATGCACAGAAGAAAAAGGTACTCACAGGATAACGAAATTTCATTCATAAATTTGATTTTCGGTTGGCTGTGGTTGATCAGTTACATAAATTGTGAGAAACTACCGTCACAACTTCGCAAAAATAAACGATGGTATATTTTATTTGCAAAATGTGCTGAATATAGTTGTCGTTTCTGGATGACTATTGCATACAGAAAATCAGAAGAAACGTAACCAACTGTTTCATCTGGAGTTTTGTCGAGAGGCTACAATTAGCTTTTAACAAACTGGGGCAAAAAAGGATGGATCTCAAACACGACCAAAAGTTACAGGTGTGCATCACAGCGGAAGAGTGATGGCCATTGCCTTATTGCAACAACTCACGTAAATATGCATAATGTGGAGAAGAAACAAGATTACATTACAATGAATGCAAAAAAGGGGATTGTATTAGAAGTACTTTCCGGAGCTTCATAGGATACAATTAAAAAAAATATATTTTCTACATTTTTTGTGCAAAATATATTTTTTATTCATTTAAATTGATAAATTTTCATTTGAATTCGTATCTTTTTTTCAATTATAAAAATAATTTTTACAATACTTTGCCTTATTATTCAGTCTGATCATCACTGTAAACCATTTGTTTGTAGTGAGCTTAATCAGAAGTGGCCAATGTTTCCAATTGGGAACATTAAAAAACACATATATAAAAATATTTTATTCATATTTTAATGATTGATACCTCTAAACTAAAGCAATAGGATGTGAAATATGCCAAAAAAGTAATTAAAAATTCGGTCTGTAAACGCTTAAATTTAGAAATTAATATATATCTGCAACTTTCGTCGGTAGAATCATGAATCTTAGTTTACGAATAGATGAGTGTCAGAAGAACATTTTACTCATTGACACTTTTACTCTATGGGGAAGGTATAAAAATTTAATTTTATCTTTTTATTTTCAACTTTCACAGAAACAAAAGTGTTTTCATACAAATTACCACAAATTTGAGGAAACTTTGTAATTGGAAGTATATGTCTAAGTGCAATATTTAAGGAAATAAATGCTTGTTCCACTTTTTTGGGTCACCCTGTATAAGCAATTCTTGAAGCTCATACCCGTTTTAACAATACTCCCTTTCCAATTTGTTTAACTAACTCAACTAGTTATTAATGATCTTGTTTATCTATCAATAAGTCAATACTTACGACTAATTGAATCGTAGGCAGTTTATCATAGTGAGCAATAAATTTCAGATAAACAAATTCCCGCCCCACTCCGTTTCAAGGACTCTACTGAAAATGCAAAACAAATTCAAAGGAATTATTTTTCAACATAAATTTTACAAAAGCTATTTTTAAGTTTTCTTTTCTTTTATATTCAATAGACGGCATCAAGTATTGTTTATCAACGGATTCGGAAACCCTCCGCGCTTTTGCGCATTTGCCGGCTGAGTTATTTTCATCAAAATAGGGGAAGTGAAGAATGGAAGGGTGGTGTTTTCATTTTACTGAGCGTGATCTAACAAAGAACTCCGGAAATGCGCTCATATGACTTATTGACCGACATCGTCCAAAAGTGGTAGTCTCGGAATCCGTTGTTGAACAGTACTAAGCGTTCGACTGATTTGCAGCATTTGTATTTTCCAAGTTAAAGTCGAAAGTATAAATAGGGGGAATGCGGGGACATTGATACACTTTTTTTTGGAAATCTAAAGTATAATTTTACCTACGGTAATAATTAGAACTAATACCCTATATTTATACATTTGTTAATCTAATATAGGATTTCAGTCGAGATTTGTTCATAAATGACATAATAAAATACTTATTACACATTTTTCCTAAAAATGGATTTGTATCAATCTGCTCCATACTGCTGATACATCGATACTCACGGAAATATCGAAAATAATGGATGTGGATGGTGTGGGATCAAAACAAAATTTGTTTTGTCAATAAACTTTGTATTCCAAATCAAGGTTTAAAAGATTAACAAAATAAAAAAAACCTTTTATTTTATTCAAAATTCAACATTTTTAAAGAGACAGAAAAAATGAAACAATAATGCATCAGAAAATAATTTATTTCTACAAATAATAAAGAAGAATGCGTTTGTGTGTAAGAATACTTTGGAGGGAGGGAATGTGTACCTCGAATCCGTTTTTGGAAATTTTAATTAATTAAAAATTAAGGGGAATTTTCGCATTCTTCCTTGATGACTTACGAAAATAATATAGCACAAAAATAATTTTTACTCCATCTGAAAATGCAAAGAAATATCTTTTTGATGATGTTAAGTTTCTGTATAATTTTTTCTCCAATTTTAATAAATTCTTAAAAATATTTTAAATTCAATTTATAACCATACTTTTCATTTTTTTCAATGAAATTCAAACCGTTTTCTTTGTTTAAACAAATATTTAATTGAGTGTTTCTCATAGATAGTTCATTTTTTCCGTTTATGAAGACGATTTTGCAAAATTGTTGCTGCTAAGGAACATTGACACACACAGGAGACGCGTATCAATTAGCCCCGGAGTCAATTGTATCAACCTGTCTCGAGTGGCAAGAAAACATAAATAGTTAAAGAAATCACACAACACATACTTAGAGCGAAATTCACTTAGAGGAGAAGATTAGCGGTTTGAAGCATTTTGCAACAGTAAATTAAATTTTGACTAAAAATGGCCGAAAAATATACCGCATGCTAAGGGTAACAGTGGCATGCATACATATGAGGGGATGTGAACATCTTTTACCACTCAAATCATTTTGCGATGAGAAGAAAATTTTAGGTTTGCTGAATTATTTTACTTGCATTTAACAAATGTATCAGTAAATACAAATGTAAGAAGATATTTCCTTCTTGGAGTTTCATATAATTTTAGATTTTGATACGTTATTTATTATTATTATTTTTTGCGTTAATAGGATTTTGCTGAAATAGGGAGACTAGGCTTAGGACGGCACTAAAACATAAATTTTTCAAGCTGGATTTTTAAAAATTAATTTTCCAGTTAATTTTAGGACATGTAAACAAGATATTATTGAAAAAATACGACTTAGACATTTTTACATTTTATGACTATGACAATTCATTCTATAATACAAATGACTATAACAATTATTCGACAATGACAATATTTACATTTCATGGACTATGTTATGTTTTTCTACAAGTTGCTAAATTATCAGAAAACATTTCGAAACAAGAAACGGATAAGTTTTATCTCTTTTTTTGATAATTTTTTTGCATTAATAGGACTTCGCTTAAATAAGGACGCTAGGCTTAGGGCACTAAAACATAAATGTTTCAGGAGTTAATTTTTTTTATTAATTTCCAGTTAAGATATTATTGAAAAAATGTGACTACGGCAGTAATGGATTAATGTCAATAATTAAAGTTCATAAAATGCATTATCTCTTTCTACAAGATATTAAATTTGTAGAAAGCAGTTAAATAAGAAGATGAGAAATAAGAAAGAGAATAAGACTCTTTTTAAAAAGAGCAGTTACAAGAACTTAACGCTAACAAATATTACTCACGAAAAACCAAACGAAAAGCACGCAATTCTATCCAGTTCTGATGCAGTCAGAAATGTGGAACTTCAGACTGGCTTTAAATTTGCGCGTTAAGGGAATTACGTCGCGGTCACTCAGTTCATCATCAGTTCCTTAACTAGAATCGCGATAAGAAGATCGGGATTTCATGGCTCAAAAGGCGATGCGACTACGCCGATGTAAATTTAGATAGCAAATGCGAAAGACTGAATTTCGGTACTTTGCATGGGTTGACAAGACGACGCGTCCGTCGGTCACAAATCAAGGGCAACACCGATTAGGCCTAGAAACTAAGACCAAAAATGACAGTGCCTCCCTTTAATTCGAGGAAAGATGGAAACTGTTTTAATATCTTTATTTACATGTACAAAGAGTTATTTGCAGTTTGCACCAATTTTCAGCTGGCGCTTTAGGCGAGGTGTCCCGAAATCCTCGACATTGTCGGACGTTTTTCCGTCTTTCGACAATAACTCAGAATTGACACATTTCTCAAAAATTTAGCCTTTGTGAATGTTAAAGATCTTAAAAATCTGCTTCGAATAGTACTTCATTTTTGAAATTGGATAAAGTTGTATTACATTGTTAGTACATAAGACATAATTTCTGCAGCATTTGTGACAAAAGTAGTGTATTTTGAATTTTTGACCTCATTTTTTGTGATGTAAAACCCATCATATGAAAATTACCGCTATTTCGGACATGAAACAGCATGAAATGAAACATTTGAGAGTATTAAGCTCATCCTCTTTTAAGATCAGTTCCTTAAAGAAAACGCGCTTAATAAAGAACTCCAGAAAAGTGTTCTTACTCACAGCGGAGTAAAATTATCCAAAAATGTCTGAAATGAAGAATGCGAGTGTTTAGTTTATCGGAGCCTCTCTTGTCGAATATATACACTAATAAAATTCGACGTGTATGTATGCATGTATATGAGGCTATCTTCTCACGAACCGCTGACCGGAGAAACGCGCGGAAAGTGCCAAAAGATGGGGAATAATCCAAGGAATCCACTTTTGCAATTTAAATTCCGAAATATTAATTAGTAAAAAAGATATTAATTAAAAACTGATTTAAAACAATACTTTTCATTGTCTCAGCGCAATTCAAACCGTTTCATTGCTTAAACGAATATTTAATTGGGTGTTTCTCTTTCATTGTTCAAAACTTGAACATAACAATGCAATATGGAAACCTAAACAATGCAACAAGTCAATGTGGATAGCGTTGTGTGAGTGTTTTGGTAATTGATGTAAAGAAACAGGGAAAATTAAATCACTCAAATAGGGTTTTTACTAAAAAATGTTGTTTTCCGTGACAATACACACTGCTATTGTAATGATGAAGATTATAAAGATTATATTGATAAGGATAGGGGACATATTATCACGGGTAATTTAAATATTGTTAAATCCATATCTCTTAGAGATATTATGAAAAAGGGAACTAAATTTAGGCTTAGAAAAAAAGTTGGTCCTATTAGGATTGTCAATTCCATTAATTGTGACTTAAATATTTTTATTGCAAAAGTTGCCAGAAAATATCATTGGCCCATTGAAGGATTTGGAGAATGGAAACAGCGCATCTTAAAAAAAGTAAAGAATAGGATTTATAAAAATAATTGTAGGGATATTAATAGAGGCATTTTCTTCAACAAGCATCTTAAAAAAGAAATTGAAGACTTAAAAAGTAATTAGAATTCATTATTACTACAGTTGATAAGGCAGGAAATAATTTTTGCATAATGTGTAAATCATACTTCAAGGAAATTATTCTTAATGAATATAATTCAAATAAAACATATAAGCTTATCAAATTTGGCAAAAAAGAACTTGATAAAAGGATTTTAGCACTAGCTAAAAAACTAAAATTAAAACCAGTAATTTAAATTATCCTTACCTTTTCCCCACTATAAAATTTCATAAAAATCCATTAAATTTCAGATTTGTCACTTGTGGCACTGGCTGCTATAATTATCACTTTGGAAAATTATTCTTCAAATTTCTTAAAATTATTCTCAACAAGATAAAAGAAGAAGAGAACTTTATCATTGACAATAACGCTAAAATTTTGAATTTTATCAAAGAAAATGAAATTTATAATATTTTTACATTTGATTTTGTAAATCTCTTTACTAGTCTCCCACACAATAAATTAATTGAAGTTTGCTCAAATGTATATGATCTGTACCTAAATACTGATTTAATTGATAAATATAAATGGTAAGAAATTTGCAGAGCTAATATTTGTGAGAATTATTTATTTAATGGAATTAACTACTATAAACAAGTTCTCGGAATTCGTATGGGTTGTTGCTTCTCCAGTGCATTGGCCAATTTATTTCTTCATTCATTTGAGAGAGAATTAATTTAGAATGAACTTGTGTTCGGATTCCGTTTTATTGATGACCTTTTATTATTTAATTATGATAATGTTAATTCCATTCTTAGCTGATATCTAGAGGAGCTTAAATTAAATAAAACTAATAATGAAGTGAACAAATGTAATTTTTTGGATCTGGAAATTAAAATTATAAATTCAGGAGTCTCCGTCGGAATTTATGATAAACGAAAAGATTTTAAGTTCAAAGCTATTACACTCTACAATTTTCATTCATGTCTTCAGTTTAAAATTTTAAGAAATTCTATATTTTCTCAAATTAATAGGATTAAAAATATTTGTAGTAACCAATATACTTTTGTTAAGGCTTTAGATAATTTAAAAAATATATTAAAAGATAACGGATATCCTGGTTATTTCCCAAAAGTTAATAAATTTTTAAAAAAACAGTTTTAAGAATTTCTGTTTTTCTGAAGAATAGTTCGAATTCTTCTACATAGATGGAACTAGGGGCTTGCTTCTTGATGTTATTGGGCTTCACTTATTTAGAGTGTCTGTTTTTGAAAGAGGATGAATTTTTGCCTTTTGATTTCTGTCTCATTTTTGATTCTGTTGTACAGGTATCTGTTTTGTTTTTTCTTTTTTCCTTTTATCCTATTTTCAGAGGTTGGACAAAAATTCAGGCCACATAAAGGAATAATTTTGACTAATGGTCGTTCCTTTATTCAGAAAATTTTTGTCCTGCTTCAGAGCTACAATGGCGTGTGGCCTCTGAGGAGAATCGCCATTTTGGTTCTTTTACAATTTTCTTTCATTTTGCTTTCATTCTAATTGTATTTTTCGTTCTATTTTGCTTTTTTGTGTTTTATTTTAAGGTTTTATTAATGCTTATTTTTTATAATTTTTAACTTATTTTTTGAAGGTCTAATTTTGTTTTCCGTGAGGTTTTACTTTGAGATTTAATGTATACAGCGCATCTTGCTTCATGCGTATATACTTCAGTTCGAATAAATTGTAGTTACATTTGTTTAATTACATCAGGGTTGGAGAGTCGAGGAATCCGCCTGTTTTGGAGGAGTCAGAGTCGGTTAAAATACTGCTGGAGTCAGAGTCGGTTTCAATACCATGTTTTAATTTCTAAACTTTGGAAGTGTAATTGTTCATTTTAAAATTGTATTAATTATTATACGGTTTATTGTTTAAAAGTTTAAAATAAATTTCTTTTTTCCAAACTTCTCGTGTTTTCCTTCAAACCATATTGTTTTAAGGTAATAAAAAGGCTTGATTTGAAAGTTTTAATTCAAAAATATAAGATTCAAAGGAAATATTTCTAGAGAAAAAAAGACAATATATTTGTAGAAAAATAAACTGGAGGCGGCCATATGAAAAATATGGATCCCGAGCAAGGCCGGGTTATTTCCTTCCCACCGTACTAAAGTCAGACAAAAAATACGATTTTTACGAAAATTAAAAAATGACGATTTTTTTGTATTTCTTGCGATTTTTTAAAAATAAGTAGATTTCGAGACGTTTTCACGGACGGAATGTTTGAACTGCTCTTTTCTCCTTATTTATTCCGGAGAGAATGTTGGGCATGTGTACGTGACCTCAGTTCTCTCCGCCAGAGAATGACGCATTATTCGAGATGGCCCGTGCAACGCCGGGCCACGCAGCGATTCCGATTTCCGCTGGGTTATTTTTTCCTTCCGTACAAAAGTTAAACAAAAAATAATTCCGGAATCAGATAGACCAGAGGTTCCAAACCTGTGGTACGCGTACCCCTGGGGTTACGCAAAGGGCCATTTGGGGGTACGCGAAATAAATTTGTTAATGGCGGAAACAAGAAATCATTAGGAATTAAAAAAGTTAAAAATTTTTTGTTTTTACTAATGAATACTTGATATTTAATAACTATACCACTTGAATAGTTGCGCCAGAGAATGGCGCATTATTGGAGATAGCCCGTGCATCGCCTAGCCACGCAGCTAGTATCTCTCTTACGTTGCGTTTGTTGTTTCTGAGACCCTGAATGCTTTTCAGAAGTCTTTTATTCAACAACTACGATTTACTTACAAGCTTTAAGTAATATCTATTGTGTTGTCAAATTTCGTCATTTTTAAGACGAGTTCAGAAAATTGTTCGCTTCGTATCACAAACACAACATTTATTCTTAAATTTAAGCCAATATGGATGTGGACATCACGAACAAAAATATAATCGAAGTGTTGCAAGAACGCATTACAGAATTCTGCGTGCTCTTGGCATGTGATTGATGGATGTTTCTTCCCCACCGAGCAGCATGGGAGTTGAGAGAGAAGCTCTTCCCAATCCTTAATAAATGCGTGGAATATGAAACAAAACATTTTGGCACACGATCAATCGTAATATTTGATGGGTGTCCAGATGAAACGATAGAAAAGAGTACGAAATATGCCAAAGGCTTCTGTAGAAGAAACAAGTACATAGCAGCGAACGTTGAGTTGATGAATTAATGCTAATGGATATGCCAAAAGAAAAATTCCCCTGTTATGAAGGAAATTAAAAACGTCTCATCTCAATGCTAATTCCAAATTTGTTGGTGAAAACATCGCTGTTGAGCAAGCTGTAGAGGATGCTGGCGCAGCAATCGTCAGTAAGGATATGGAAGGTGCTTGTCATTCTGATTATGTGATTATTATAGGAGAAGACATAGACCTCTGAGTGATCCTTACTACTTTATCTCCAGATAGTAATGGATTGTTTTTGATGAAGACCAAAAAAGAAAAAACAGAGACCATCTTCTATTGCCCAGCACATTTCAAGATGTCGAAAAAAGTAAAAGATAATTTTCTACACGTCTTCAGTGCATGCGAATCGACTCCAGCCATTCTCAGACAAGGGAAAATGAAATTCGCCAAACTTCTTGATAAAGATGCAGAAATACAAAAGGCTACAGAAGTATTTAAAAACAATTATTTAGTTTATTTATTTAGTGCCCATGCCGGTCCGGCCTACCCGCAAGGGTGTAAGGCCCTGAGCGGGCCGGCAGGGAAAGAAAAATCCACAAAACCATCTAAACGACACAACGATCAATACAAACTATGAAGTTAAAATCCTTTCTTCGGAGTAAAAACCAACACCAAACACCGAATAAAGACAACACCAAAAACTGAAAAAAACCAACAAACTGAAAAACAATCAACCCTGGGTCAGCCGGTCGCAAATGCCATTACTGATTTTAAAAGCCTCAATAAGTTTGGATTGGGCCTGGCCATTATGTCTTAAATTTTTAAACCATCTTTTCCTGTGTTTATCAGACGATTCCTTTAAGTGAAATTCAGCAGTAAGAGGACACTTGAACACATAGTGGTCGGCATCCCCGACCAGGCCACAGGCACAAAGTGGTGAACTCAATTTTTTTTAACCTGTGTAGATAACAGGGAAATGGTCCATGATTAGTTAAAAAGTAAATTAAAAATTTATTGGTGATTAAAAAGTTTTTGTCGATGCCGGCAACAAAACTTCTGATTCTATGCCCTGATTCAGACTGACAGCCATCCCAGAACTCTCCCCATTCTCTAATTAGGTTTTTGGAAATTCTGTATTTCAAACACGAATAGGGAGTGGGGAAGTGCTTTTCCACCCCCTGAATAGTAGCTAATTTTGTATGGTGGTCAGCAAACTCATCACCTGGATTACCAGCGTGCGCCTTCACCCAGGCTAGCCCAATCTGTCCCCCAGCCAAGTTAAAATTTTCTTTGGCCCTGATGACCACCCCATACCTGGACCTGGAGCTCCGGAGGGCCTCGATGGATGACTGGCTATCCGTAATAATATTAATTTTGATTTTTTTCCCTAAGCCCAGCGAACGGCGAAATCAATGGCCGCTAGCTCTGCCTGGAAAACCGTTTTATTAACACCCAGTTTAAATTTAAAACTCTCATAATGTTCTTCGTGTTCCAAGATGCACACAGCAAAACCAGCCTCAGAATCACTCTTCGAGCCATCCGTGTACACCTTGAATCTACTTCCTAGAACCTGTGACTGTATATTCTAGTCTCCAACGGAATCTCTGAAAATTTTACAAAACAGTCAAAGTCACCTAGGCATAGAAATTCGTCGTGCACCCCCGAGCGACACACCCATGTCTGGAATTTCAAGAATTCAGCCCTCGCGGCTAAATGCAGAGGTGGAATATCCGTCAGCTCATTAAGTGCCTGCGTCGAAGTCGTTCTGTATGCTTCCATGAATTTTAACAAAAACACTCTCTGGACAGTCTGCAGTCTCTCGATCTGTTCAACTGTGAAGACCCCTCCTCAGACGCCAGCGCCATAGAGAAGCGCCCTATCAATAACCACTCTGTACCATGTTTTTAAAAACAATCATGGAGTATTTACTACCTGGGGTGAGAAAATCATTTCAACTTTGTATGCTGGATCCTCTCTTCAATCATATTCACGAAATGAAACTCGCCTCACACTAATCACTAAATCCCTAGTACTACAAACTAATTTCAGCTTGGCTACTCTTCCTCCTACTAAAGAAGCTGCTCGAGTATATTCATGAAGGTTATTTCTTCGGATTAATTTGTGGATTAATCATGTGCTAGACTCGATTCATTGGGGTTGCAAGGCAACAAAGCATGGGTTGCTCTCTGTTACATCAACAGCCTGACAAGCCTCACCAGATTTGCTTAACAGAATAGACTGCAAATGTTCCAAAGAATGTCAGAGTGCTTGTGGTTGTAGGAGCAAGAAATGAAATGTTCTCCGATTAACTTCAATTGCAGGGTGCATCGTGCACCAATGCACCAGAAGACAATAATAATGAGCCAAAATTGGATGATAACGTAATTTTTTCTAATGATGAAGCATTTGAAGAACTTTTGGAGGAACATGCTGACAGCGACTTTGAACTAGAACAAAGTGTTTGCAGCTTACCTCACCCAAACACGCCAAAGTGCAGTAAGGTCTTTGATTTTTTTTTCTAAAGCCTGCTAATTTCAAAAATTGAAACTTTTCTTACTTTTTACTCCATATTTTATACTTTTAATAAATAACATAAGTCCATGATAAATTTAACTGCAATATCCAAGTTCATTGATTCGTCGAAATTGGTACTGGTACTATTCTCAAGCTGGTAAGCTAAATTAGGCAAAGTTTGTTGAAAGTCGTTGTAGTAGAGTTCAAAGATAGAGTCAGGTCTAAGATTTAATATTGCACCATATTCTAAAAAGTGGTATTTTTTACTTACAAAGCATTTTAAATTACAAAAACAAGGCCAAAAATCCAAAATAAGCATTTTTTGCCAAGAAATGCAGAAAATTGACGTGTTTTGAATTCGCATTTTACCTATACTGCTTTAACTAATTTCAAAAATAAGGTGCCATTCTACGCAGAATTTTAAAGAAGTTTCTAGAATTTGAAAAAGCATTTCAACTCCTTCCACTATTTGCTTCCTGAACTTACTTATTTTTATATATTTTATTTTATATTATTTCTGTCCACTTACAACCTTTAATACCTTGTCAA
>BGPR01044593.1:0-12565 GCA_013235015.1 Araneus ventricosus | reverse complement strand
TTTTTCGATGATAATCAAACTCTGAGAGTTGAGAAGTAAGCAAATAAGAATAAAAACAAAAATACGAAATTTTAAAATAATTTTAGTGAAGTTCTTCAACTCTGCAGCTGTAAAGAATTGGTCGCCACTGCCTTTAGGTAAAGCTTAATAATGCGCACATCACTGAGCGCAAATAATTTAATATTATTATTTGATATTAGGCATTTTCCTGTTATGCCTTAAATTTTCATTTTGTTAACTTTTCCTTCCATCCTTTAGCAAGATGATAGCTGTAACTATCTGACAATGAAATTAAGTAAGAGTATGAACCATTGGGAATTTTTTCAATCCATTTATGATTGGATGATATACTACTAGACAAATATTTGTATTTAGCAGTTTTTCAATGTTCAATAAAATTGCATTTTTGCAATAAACATCTCCATACAAATTTGTTGGAATCCATTTTTTAACCGTTTATGCCAATGTTCCCAATTGGGAACATCGAATTGAAAATCCATTTAAAAATAAAATATCGTTCAGATTGCTTTGAAAAAATTCTTAATTATAATTGAAAGTAAAGCTTATTTTTTTATATAGAAATTATGCTTTAGATATAAAATGGGTAATATACAGAAACTCCTATATAAATGGGCTTTTTTTACATTTTAATTTGTGTGTAACATAAGAATTCCTAAAAAATTAAAAAAACGATCCAAAATTTCTAAAAATTGGTACACATAGTTAAAAATGTCCATGTTACTAATAACATATAAAATATAATTATATAAAAAAGAAACGCATTTGTTATCATTCATTAAATTTCCGTGGTCACAATTGGGAACATTGGTCAGTCGAGACTATTCTGTGAAAGAAGGAATTTCTCTGTAGTGAAGGAAAATGGAAAGGACAATTCTCTTATAATTCAGGAAAGAAAATCCACCTCGGTTCTTAAAAGGTTAATGCTTTAATTCTGGCGAAAATAATTCATTTTTATCTGTAATCTGGGGGTTGGGGTAGAATTATTATATGTATCGGATAATCATTTATGTACAAATGAAAATTATGTATGAATTAAAAAATTAATTATTAATGAAAATTACGTAAAAATGAAATGTATGAATGAAAATTCTGTAGTGATTGTTTCTTCTAATAAATATTTTCATCATACAATCCACCTAATCACAGAATCTTATGCACAGAAGAAAAAGGTACTCACAGGATAACGAAATTTCATTCATAAATTTGATTTTCGGTTGGCTGTGGTTGATCAGTTACATAAATTGTGAGAAACTACCGTCACAACTTCGCAAAAATAAACGATGGTATATTTTATTTGCAAAATGTGCTGAATATAGTTGTCGTTTCTGGATGACTATTGCATACAGAAAATCAGAAGAAACGTAACCAACTGTTTCATCTGGAGTTTTGTCGAGAGGCTACAATTAGCTTTTAACAAACTGGGGCAAAAAAGGATGGATCTCAAACACGACCAAAAGTTACAGGTGTGCATCACAGCGGAAGAGTGATGGCCATTGCCTTATTGCAACAACTCACGTAAATATGCATAATGTGGAGAAGAAACAAGATTACATTACAATGAATGCAAAAAAGGGGATTGTATTAGAAGTACTTTCCGGAGCTTCATAGGATACAATTAAAAAAAATATATTTTCTACATTTTTTGTGCAAAATATATTTTTTATTCATTTAAATTGATAAATTTTCATTTGAATTCGTATCTTTTTTTCAATTATAAAAATAATTTTTACAATACTTTGCCTTATTATTCAGTCTGATCATCACTGTAAACCATTTGTTTGTAGTGAGCTTAATCAGAAGTGGCCAATGTTTCCAATTGGGAACATTAAAAAACACATATATAAAAATATTTTATTCATATTTTAATGATTGATACCTCTAAACTAAAGCAATAGGATGTGAAATATGCCAAAAAAGTAATTAAAAATTCGGTCTGTAAACGCTTAAATTTAGAAATTAATATATATCTGCAACTTTCGTCGGTAGAATCATGAATCTTAGTTTACGAATAGATGAGTGTCAGAAGAACATTTTACTCATTGACACTTTTACTCTATGGGGAAGGTATAAAAATTTAATTTTATCTTTTTATTTTCAACTTTCACAGAAACAAAAGTGTTTTCATACAAATTACCACAAATTTGAGGAAACTTTGTAATTGGAAGTATATGTCTAAGTGCAATATTTAAGGAAATAAATGCTTGTTCCACTTTTTTGGGTCACCCTGTATAAGCAATTCTTGAAGCTCATACCCGTTTTAACAATACTCCCTTTCCAATTTGTTTAACTAACTCAACTAGTTATTAATGATCTTGTTTATCTATCAATAAGTCAATACTTACGACTAATTGAATCGTAGGCAGTTTATCATAGTGAGCAATAAATTTCAGATAAACAAATTCCCGCCCCACTCCGTTTCAAGGACTCTACTGAAAATGCAAAACAAATTCAAAGGAATTATTTTTCAACATAAATTTTACAAAAGCTATTTTTAAGTTTTCTTTTCTTTTATATTCAATAGACGGCATCAAGTATTGTTTATCAACGGATTCGGAAACCCTCCGCGCTTTTGCGCATTTGCCGGCTGAGTTATTTTCATCAAAATAGGGGAAGTGAAGAATGGAAGGGTGGTGTTTTCATTTTACTGAGCGTGATCTAACAAAGAACTCCGGAAATGCGCTCATATGACTTATTGACCGACATCGTCCAAAAGTGGTAGTCTCGGAATCCGTTGTTGAACAGTACTAAGCGTTCGACTGATTTGCAGCATTTGTATTTTCCAAGTTAAAGTCGAAAGTATAAATAGGGGGAATGCGGGGACATTGATACACTTTTTTTTGGAAATCTAAAGTATAATTTTACCTACGGTAATAATTAGAACTAATACCCTATATTTATACATTTGTTAATCTAATATAGGATTTCAGTCGAGATTTGTTCATAAATGACATAATAAAATACTTATTACACATTTTTCCTAAAAATGGATTTGTATCAATCTGCTCCATACTGCTGATACATCGATACTCACGGAAATATCGAAAATAATGGATGTGGATGGTGTGGGATCAAAACAAAATTTGTTTTGTCAATAAACTTTGTATTCCAAATCAAGGTTTAAAAGATTAACAAAATAAAAAAAACCTTTTATTTTATTCAAAATTCAACATTTTTAAAGAGACAGAAAAAATGAAACAATAATGCATCAGAAAATAATTTATTTCTACAAATAATAAAGAAGAATGCGTTTGTGTGTAAGAATACTTTGGAGGGAGGGAATGTGTACCTCGAATCCGTTTTTGGAAATTTTAATTAATTAAAAATTAAGGGGAATTTTCGCATTCTTCCTTGATGACTTACGAAAATAATATAGCACAAAAATAATTTTTACTCCATCTGAAAATGCAAAGAAATATCTTTTTGATGATGTTAAGTTTCTGTATAATTTTTTCTCCAATTTTAATAAATTCTTAAAAATATTTTAAATTCAATTTATAACCATACTTTTCATTTTTTTCAATGAAATTCAAACCGTTTTCTTTGTTTAAACAAATATTTAATTGAGTGTTTCTCATAGATAGTTCATTTTTTCCGTTTATGAAGACGATTTTGCAAAATTGTTGCTGCTAAGGAACATTGACACACACAGGAGACGCGTATCAATTAGCCCCGGAGTCAATTGTATCAACCTGTCTCGAGTGGCAAGAAAACATAAATAGTTAAAGAAATCACACAACACATACTTAGAGCGAAATTCACTTAGAGGAGAAGATTAGCGGTTTGAAGCATTTTGCAACAGTAAATTAAATTTTGACTAAAAATGGCCGAAAAATATACCGCATGCTAAGGGTAACAGTGGCATGCATACATATGAGGGGATGTGAACATCTTTTACCACTCAAATCATTTTGCGATGAGAAGAAAATTTTAGGTTTGCTGAATTATTTTACTTGCATTTAACAAATGTATCAGTAAATACAAATGTAAGAAGATATTTCCTTCTTGGAGTTTCATATAATTTTAGATTTTGATACGTTATTTATTATTATTATTTTTTGCGTTAATAGGATTTTGCTGAAATAGGGAGACTAGGCTTAGGACGGCACTAAAACATAAATTTTTCAAGCTGGATTTTTAAAAATTAATTTTCCAGTTAATTTTAGGACATGTAAACAAGATATTATTGAAAAAATACGACTTAGACATTTTTACATTTTATGACTATGACAATTCATTCTATAATACAAATGACTATAACAATTATTCGACAATGACAATATTTACATTTCATGGACTATGTTATGTTTTTCTACAAGTTGCTAAATTATCAGAAAACATTTCGAAACAAGAAACGGATAAGTTTTATCTCTTTTTTTGATAATTTTTTTGCATTAATAGGACTTCGCTTAAATAAGGACGCTAGGCTTAGGGCACTAAAACATAAATGTTTCAGGAGTTAATTTTTTTTATTAATTTCCAGTTAAGATATTATTGAAAAAATGTGACTACGGCAGTAATGGATTAATGTCAATAATTAAAGTTCATAAAATGCATTATCTCTTTCTACAAGATATTAAATTTGTAGAAAGCAGTTAAATAAGAAGATGAGAAATAAGAAAGAGAATAAGACTCTTTTTAAAAAGAGCAGTTACAAGAACTTAACGCTAACAAATATTACTCACGAAAAACCAAACGAAAAGCACGCAATTCTATCCAGTTCTGATGCAGTCAGAAATGTGGAACTTCAGACTGGCTTTAAATTTGCGCGTTAAGGGAATTACGTCGCGGTCACTCAGTTCATCATCAGTTCCTTAACTAGAATCGCGATAAGAAGATCGGGATTTCATGGCTCAAAAGGCGATGCGACTACGCCGATGTAAATTTAGATAGCAAATGCGAAAGACTGAATTTCGGTACTTTGCATGGGTTGACAAGACGACGCGTCCGTCGGTCACAAATCAAGGGCAACACCGATTAGGCCTAGAAACTAAGACCAAAAATGACAGTGCCTCCCTTTAATTCGAGGAAAGATGGAAACTGTTTTAATATCTTTATTTACATGTACAAAGAGTTATTTGCAGTTTGCACCAATTTTCAGCTGGCGCTTTAGGCGAGGTGTCCCGAAATCCTCGACATTGTCGGACGTTTTTCCGTCTTTCGACAATAACTCAGAATTGACACATTTCTCAAAAATTTAGCCTTTGTGAATGTTAAAGATCTTAAAAATCTGCTTCGAATAGTACTTCATTTTTGAAATTGGATAAAGTTGTATTACATTGTTAGTACATAAGACATAATTTCTGCAGCATTTGTGACAAAAGTAGTGTATTTTGAATTTTTGACCTCATTTTTTGTGATGTAAAACCCATCATATGAAAATTACCGCTATTTCGGACATGAAACAGCATGAAATGAAACATTTGAGAGTATTAAGCTCATCCTCTTTTAAGATCAGTTCCTTAAAGAAAACGCGCTTAATAAAGAACTCCAGAAAAGTGTTCTTACTCACAGCGGAGTAAAATTATCCAAAAATGTCTGAAATGAAGAATGCGAGTGTTTAGTTTATCGGAGCCTCTCTTGTCGAATATATACACTAATAAAATTCGACGTGTATGTATGCATGTATATGAGGCTATCTTCTCACGAACCGCTGACCGGAGAAACGCGCGGAAAGTGCCAAAAGATGGGGAATAATCCAAGGAATCCACTTTTGCAATTTAAATTCCGAAATATTAATTAGTAAAAAAGATATTAATTAAAAACTGATTTAAAACAATACTTTTCATTGTCTCAGCGCAATTCAAACCGTTTCATTGCTTAAACGAATATTTAATTGGGTGTTTCTCTTTCATTGTTCAAAACTTGAACATAACAATGCAATATGGAAACCTAAACAATGCAACAAGTCAATGTGGATAGCGTTGTGTGAGTGTTTTGGTAATTGATGTAAAGAAACAGGGAAAATTAAATCACTCAAATAGGGTTTTTACTAAAAAATGTTGTTTTCCGTGACAATACACACTGCTATTGTAATGATGAAGATTATAAAGATTATATTGATAAGGATAGGGGACATATTATCACGGGTAATTTAAATATTGTTAAATCCATATCTCTTAGAGATATTATGAAAAAGGGAACTAAATTTAGGCTTAGAAAAAAAGTTGGTCCTATTAGGATTGTCAATTCCATTAATTGTGACTTAAATATTTTTATTGCAAAAGTTGCCAGAAAATATCATTGGCCCATTGAAGGATTTGGAGAATGGAAACAGCGCATCTTAAAAAAAGTAAAGAATAGGATTTATAAAAATAATTGTAGGGATATTAATAGAGGCATTTTCTTCAACAAGCATCTTAAAAAAGAAATTGAAGACTTAAAAAGTAATTAGAATTCATTATTACTACAGTTGATAAGGCAGGAAATAATTTTTGCATAATGTGTAAATCATACTTCAAGGAAATTATTCTTAATGAATATAATTCAAATAAAACATATAAGCTTATCAAATTTGGCAAAAAAGAACTTGATAAAAGGATTTTAGCACTAGCTAAAAAACTAAAATTAAAACCAGTAATTTAAATTATCCTTACCTTTTCCCCACTATAAAATTTCATAAAAATCCATTAAATTTCAGATTTGTCACTTGTGGCACTGGCTGCTATAATTATCACTTTGGAAAATTATTCTTCAAATTTCTTAAAATTATTCTCAACAAGATAAAAGAAGAAGAGAACTTTATCATTGACAATAACGCTAAAATTTTGAATTTTATCAAAGAAAATGAAATTTATAATATTTTTACATTTGATTTTGTAAATCTCTTTACTAGTCTCCCACACAATAAATTAATTGAAGTTTGCTCAAATGTATATGATCTGTACCTAAATACTGATTTAATTGATAAATATAAATGGTAAGAAATTTGCAGAGCTAATATTTGTGAGAATTATTTATTTAATGGAATTAACTACTATAAACAAGTTCTCGGAATTCGTATGGGTTGTTGCTTCTCCAGTGCATTGGCCAATTTATTTCTTCATTCATTTGAGAGAGAATTAATTTAGAATGAACTTGTGTTCGGATTCCGTTTTATTGATGACCTTTTATTATTTAATTATGATAATGTTAATTCCATTCTTAGCTGATATCTAGAGGAGCTTAAATTAAATAAAACTAATAATGAAGTGAACAAATGTAATTTTTTGGATCTGGAAATTAAAATTATAAATTCAGGAGTCTCCGTCGGAATTTATGATAAACGAAAAGATTTTAAGTTCAAAGCTATTACACTCTACAATTTTCATTCATGTCTTCAGTTTAAAATTTTAAGAAATTCTATATTTTCTCAAATTAATAGGATTAAAAATATTTGTAGTAACCAATATACTTTTGTTAAGGCTTTAGATAATTTAAAAAATATATTAAAAGATAACGGATATCCTGGTTATTTCCCAAAAGTTAATAAATTTTTAAAAAAACAGTTTTAAGAATTTCTGTTTTTCTGAAGAATAGTTCGAATTCTTCTACATAGATGGAACTAGGGGCTTGCTTCTTGATGTTATTGGGCTTCACTTATTTAGAGTGTCTGTTTTTGAAAGAGGATGAATTTTTGCCTTTTGATTTCTGTCTCATTTTTGATTCTGTTGTACAGGTATCTGTTTTGTTTTTTCTTTTTTCCTTTTATCCTATTTTCAGAGGTTGGACAAAAATTCAGGCCACATAAAGGAATAATTTTGACTAATGGTCGTTCCTTTATTCAGAAAATTTTTGTCCTGCTTCAGAGCTACAATGGCGTGTGGCCTCTGAGGAGAATCGCCATTTTGGTTCTTTTACAATTTTCTTTCATTTTGCTTTCATTCTAATTGTATTTTTCGTTCTATTTTGCTTTTTTGTGTTTTATTTTAAGGTTTTATTAATGCTTATTTTTTATAATTTTTAACTTATTTTTTGAAGGTCTAATTTTGTTTTCCGTGAGGTTTTACTTTGAGATTTAATGTATACAGCGCATCTTGCTTCATGCGTATATACTTCAGTTCGAATAAATTGTAGTTACATTTGTTTAATTACATCAGGGTTGGAGAGTCGAGGAATCCGCCTGTTTTGGAGGAGTCAGAGTCGGTTAAAATACTGCTGGAGTCAGAGTCGGTTTCAATACCATGTTTTAATTTCTAAACTTTGGAAGTGTAATTGTTCATTTTAAAATTGTATTAATTATTATACGGTTTATTGTTTAAAAGTTTAAAATAAATTTCTTTTTTCCAAACTTCTCGTGTTTTCCTTCAAACCATATTGTTTTAAGGTAATAAAAAGGCTTGATTTGAAAGTTTTAATTCAAAAATATAAGATTCAAAGGAAATATTTCTAGAGAAAAAAAGACAATATATTTGTAGAAAAATAAACTGGAGGCGGCCATATGAAAAATATGGATCCCGAGCAAGGCCGGGTTATTTCCTTCCCACCGTACTAAAGTCAGACAAAAAATACGATTTTTACGAAAATTAAAAAATGACGATTTTTTTGTATTTCTTGCGATTTTTTAAAAATAAGTAGATTTCGAGACGTTTTCACGGACGGAATGTTTGAACTGCTCTTTTCTCCTTATTTATTCCGGAGAGAATGTTGGGCATGTGTACGTGACCTCAGTTCTCTCCGCCAGAGAATGACGCATTATTCGAGATGGCCCGTGCAACGCCGGGCCACGCAGCGATTCCGATTTCCGCTGGGTTATTTTTTCCTTCCGTACAAAAGTTAAACAAAAAATAATTCCGGAATCAGATAGACCAGAGGTTCCAAACCTGTGGTACGCGTACCCCTGGGGTTACGCAAAGGGCCATTTGGGGGTACGCGAAATAAATTTGTTAATGGCGGAAACAAGAAATCATTAGGAATTAAAAAAGTTAAAAATTTTTTGTTTTTACTAATGAATACTTGATATTTAATAACTATACCACTTGAATAGTTGCGCCAGAGAATGGCGCATTATTGGAGATAGCCCGTGCATCGCCTAGCCACGCAGCTAGTATCTCTCTTACGTTGCGTTTGTTGTTTCTGAGACCCTGAATGCTTTTCAGAAGTCTTTTATTCAACAACTACGATTTACTTACAAGCTTTAAGTAATATCTATTGTGTTGTCAAATTTCGTCATTTTTAAGACGAGTTCAGAAAATTGTTCGCTTCGTATCACAAACACAACATTTATTCTTAAATTTAAGCCAATATGGATGTGGACATCACGAACAAAAATATAATCGAAGTGTTGCAAGAACGCATTACAGAATTCTGCGTGCTCTTGGCATGTGATTGATGGATGTTTCTTCCCCACCGAGCAGCATGGGAGTTGAGAGAGAAGCTCTTCCCAATCCTTAATAAATGCGTGGAATATGAAACAAAACATTTTGGCACACGATCAATCGTAATATTTGATGGGTGTCCAGATGAAACGATAGAAAAGAGTACGAAATATGCCAAAGGCTTCTGTAGAAGAAACAAGTACATAGCAGCGAACGTTGAGTTGATGAATTAATGCTAATGGATATGCCAAAAGAAAAATTCCCCTGTTATGAAGGAAATTAAAAACGTCTCATCTCAATGCTAATTCCAAATTTGTTGGTGAAAACATCGCTGTTGAGCAAGCTGTAGAGGATGCTGGCGCAGCAATCGTCAGTAAGGATATGGAAGGTGCTTGTCATTCTGATTATGTGATTATTATAGGAGAAGACATAGACCTCTGAGTGATCCTTACTACTTTATCTCCAGATAGTAATGGATTGTTTTTGATGAAGACCAAAAAAGAAAAAACAGAGACCATCTTCTATTGCCCAGCACATTTCAAGATGTCGAAAAAAGTAAAAGATAATTTTCTACACGTCTTCAGTGCATGCGAATCGACTCCAGCCATTCTCAGACAAGGGAAAATGAAATTCGCCAAACTTCTTGATAAAGATGCAGAAATACAAAAGGCTACAGAAGTATTTAAAAACAATTATTTAGTTTATTTATTTAGTGCCCATGCCGGTCCGGCCTACCCGCAAGGGTGTAAGGCCCTGAGCGGGCCGGCAGGGAAAGAAAAATCCACAAAACCATCTAAACGACACAACGATCAATACAAACTATGAAGTTAAAATCCTTTCTTCGGAGTAAAAACCAACACCAAACACCGAATAAAGACAACACCAAAAACTGAAAAAAACCAACAAACTGAAAAACAATCAACCCTGGGTCAGCCGGTCGCAAATGCCATTACTGATTTTAAAAGCCTCAATAAGTTTGGATTGGGCCTGGCCATTATGTCTTAAATTTTTAAACCATCTTTTCCTGTGTTTATCAGACGATTCCTTTAAGTGAAATTCAGCAGTAAGAGGACACTTGAACACATAGTGGTCGGCATCCCCGACCAGGCCACAGGCACAAAGTGGTGAACTCAATTTTTTTTAACCTGTGTAGATAACAGGGAAATGGTCCATGATTAGTTAAAAAGTAAATTAAAAATTTATTGGTGATTAAAAAGTTTTTGTCGATGCCGGCAACAAAACTTCTGATTCTATGCCCTGATTCAGACTGACAGCCATCCCAGAACTCTCCCCATTCTCTAATTAGGTTTTTGGAAATTCTGTATTTCAAACACGAATAGGGAGTGGGGAAGTGCTTTTCCACCCCCTGAATAGTAGCTAATTTTGTATGGTGGTCAGCAAACTCATCACCTGGATTACCAGCGTGCGCCTTCACCCAGGCTAGCCCAATCTGTCCCCCAGCCAAGTTAAAATTTTCTTTGGCCCTGATGACCACCCCATACCTGGACCTGGAGCTCCGGAGGGCCTCGATGGATGACTGGCTATCCGTAATAATATTAATTTTGATTTTTTTCCCTAAGCCCAGCGAACGGCGAAATCAATGGCCGCTAGCTCTGCCTGGAAAACCGTTTTATTAACACCCAGTTTAAATTTAAAACTCTCATAATGTTCTTCGTGTTCCAAGATGCACACAGCAAAACCAGCCTCAGAATCACTCTTCGAGCCATCCGTGTACACCTTGAATCTACTTCCTAGAACCTGTGACTGTATATTCTAGTCTCCAACGGAATCTCTGAAAATTTTACAAAACAGTCAAAGTCACCTAGGCATAGAAATTCGTCGTGCACCCCCGAGCGACACACCCATGTCTGGAATTTCAAGAATTCAGCCCTCGCGGCTAAATGCAGAGGTGGAATATCCGTCAGCTCATTAAGTGCCTGCGTCGAAGTCGTTCTGTATGCTTCCATGAATTTTAACAAAAACACTCTCTGGACAGTCTGCAGTCTCTCGATCTGTTCAACTGTGAAGACCCCTCCTCAGACGCCAGCGCCATAGAGAAGCGCCCTATCAATAACCACTCTGTACCATGTTTTTAAAAACAATCATGGAGTATTTACTACCTGGGGTGAGAAAATCATTTCAACTTTGTATGCTGGATCCTCTCTTCAATCATATTCACGAAATGAAACTCGCCTCACACTAATCACTAAATCCCTAGTACTACAAACTAATTTCAGCTTGGCTACTCTTCCTCCTACTAAAGAAGCTGCTCGAGTATATTCATGAAGGTTATTTCTTCGGATTAATTTGTGGATTAATCATGTGCTAGACTCGATTCATTGGGGTTGCAAGGCAACAAAGCATGGGTTGCTCTCTGTTACATCAACAGCCTGACAAGCCTCACCAGATTTGCTTAACAGAATAGACTGCAAATGTTCCAAAGAATGTCAGAGTGCTTGTGGTTGTAGGAGCAAGAAATGAAATGTTCTCCGATTAACTTCAATTGCAGGGTGCATCGTGCACCAATGCACCAGAAGACAATAATAATGAGCCAAAATTGGATGATAACGTAATTTTTTCTAATGATGAAGCATTTGAAGAACTTTTGGAGGAACATGCTGACAGCGACTTTGAACTAGAACAAAGTGTTTGCAGCTTACCTCACCCAAACACGCCAAAGTGCAGTAAGGTCTTTGATTTTTTTTTCTAAAGCCTGCTAATTTCAAAAATTGAAACTTTTCTTACTTTTTACTCCATATTTTATACTTTTAATAAATAACATAAGTCCATGATAAATTTAACTGCAATATCCAAGTTCATTGATTCGTCGAAATTGGTACTGGTACTATTCTCAAGCTGGTAAGCTAAATTAGGCAAAGTTTGTTGAAAGTCGTTGTAGTAGAGTTCAAAGATAGAGTCAGGTCTAAGATTTAATATTGCACCATATTCTAAAAAGTGGTATTTTTTACTTACAAAGCATTTTAAATTACAAAAACAAGGCCAAAAATCCAAAATAAGCATTTTTTGCCAAGAAATGCAGAAAATTGACGTGTTTTGAATTCGCATTTTACCTATACTGCTTTAACTAATTTCAAAAATAAGGTGCCATTCTACGCAGAATTTTAAAGAAGTTTCTAGAATTTGAAAAAGCATTTCAACTCCTTCCACTATTTGCTTCCTGAACTTACTTATTTTTATATATTTTATTTTATATTATTTCTGTCCACTTACAACCTTTAATACCTTGTCAA
>BGPR01044592.1:0-12566 GCA_013235015.1 Araneus ventricosus | reverse complement strand
CATTTGTGTCCCAGTAGTCTTCATTGAGTAATTTTGTAAAGCAAAACAAAAATATTTTGCCATTGAGATTTATAAATCACTCAAAATTTTATAGAAATTAAACGATATTTTCCGAAAACAAAGCGTACTTACTCGTTACGCTGATGCAACACTGTGAACAAAAACTGCAATGCAGCAAATAATAGATATACTAAATAAAAAATATAGATAAGAAACAGCAGATTTAAACAAAAACGATGACAATACATCTTTAAGCGTACTAACGCAACAGCCTCAAGTGATTGCATCAACTGAAATTTAAAACGATAATATTTAAAACACATAAAAATTAATTTAAAAAGTAAAAAATGTTCAAAACTTAAGAAATGAATGAGGAATCGAATGGCGAACTTTATCGCAGACCACTCACCATAAAGATTCCAAATTAGACAAGATTTTCTGTCAAGGGTAAGATTATAAATCAAACGTATACCCTTGTGGCCTGAATCCTGTCCAATATCAATACTTTGTAATTTTCATACAAATCTTCATTATAAAATTTTAAGGAATTCCATTTTTTCTCAAATTAATAGAATAAATAGCATATGCAATAACCATTCAAATTTAGTTAAAGCTTTAGATAATTTAAAGAATATTCTTAAAGACAACGGAGGAAAGATAGACCAAAAAAAATTCATTCACTCAAAAACAACACCGGAAATCAGATCGAATTTGTCATTCCTTTTCCAATGTGAAGAGAAAAGTGAATTTCGACCTCTACCGTGGTTGGGTATTCAGGAGTTCATTTGTGCCTTTCAGAAAGTAATTCGGACTTCGCAAAGAAGCTTCTTAGATGAGTTGCGATCATCAATCAGCAAATGAAACCTTCAACTCAACAGACTTTAGGAAAAACACGATCAGAGATTTAATTTTCCAATTTAAAAAAAGAAGAAAAAAAAACTGGAAAAAAAAGTTATTTTTGACAAAGCTGAAAGATCCAAGCAAATGTAAATTTTATCTTTTTCCAAAAGAAATTAGAAATTTACGAATTACATTTTACTTTAGATGAATTTTAAAATTCGCTTTATCAGAAATAACGAATTAGGACTTGTTTAAATACGACATTTGTGCTTCCAAACATAAAATCCTTTTAGAGTGGCCACCCCTATGAGCGGGTAATTTTCTTGGGAGCTGAGATTGGACGCTGTAGAGAAGTTTTACTGTATATATTGAACGATCGAATGTAGTACTGAACAAAAGAAATTGATTTATTTCTTATGTTTTCTAAATAAATCGTATTTCAAAACGGAAATAAAATGAAAAAAAATCGACGGGAGGCTGTCTCTGCGAAACGGCCGCTGGGATTGAGGGGCGTAGACTTACTTACCTTTCTCAACTGTGACTAAAGTAGCTCTAGTGTCTCTATAGTCTATAGTGACTATTAGACTAGTGTGACTATGCGACTCTATCTATGTTAAATTCTTCGTGACTTTCACCAACTTTGCAACTCGACTGTGACTAAACCGTAATTACAAATTCTGAAATTATTTTTGCAATCTTCAATGTTTACCTTTCTCTGTTAAATGAAACTGAAACCAACTCTCTATGTTATTTGGTTGCGGAGCTATAAGCGTTTAACTTTAGCACTAAATTCGACGTCATTCATCAATTCTTGAGTAATATTTCGCGTGAACCTCAGATCGTTGACTGAAGCCTTAGTCTGCGTGCTCGCGCATCGGTTGCTGTGACTCGTCAAAATTTTTAGTGATTTTTAACCAATATTGCAGCTCTACTGTGACTACACCGTAATTCCAAATTCTAAAATTCTGTTTGCAATCTTCAATGTCTATCTTTCTCTGTTAAATGAAACTAAAACCAACTCTCTGTGTTATTTGGTTGCGGAGCTATAAGCGTTTAACTTTAGAGCGAAAAGCGGCATAATTTTTTCCTTTTCCAACTCACCATTAGACCACTATAGAGAGATGTAAGTCTACATCAAAAAATTATTCGTGGTTAGAAAAGAAAAAATTCAAGTTAAATATAATTTATTGTATAAATTTCTAACAATGGATTATAGTTTATATTAACACGCAGCTTCTTACAGTATCACGGAACTAATCACATTCTTTCCTCGAACCTTCTGCACAATTACTCAGAAAAGCTCTTTCCTAGAGTCTCTGACATTATAATTTATACATTAAACGCATATGCTTGGACTATTCAATTGTATTTGGCATAAAAATTTCACTAAATTGAGCTTCATTTGAAGCATTTGCTTAAATAACTCCTTTGCACGCTGAATTTGTATACCTTATCCACTCACTTGCCCATTATTTGAAAACTACCAGTTTTTAACAGATTTTCACGAAACTAATGCTGAAAATGAGTGGCAAATATCTACAAAACAATTTTACGATGAAACTTACTGGGTTAAGGCGGCACCTCAAATATCCAGTTGAGAACATACCATATAAGTAAACTGAGTCTGACTCCCCGGTGCGACATAGTAATAATAATGTGGCTCTTAGGCCCCACATCCAAAGGCGAGCCGTACCCCTGTAAAAGGTGTGGCCGTCGCATCAGCTACTCGTAATGGGAGCTATTTTGCAGTCGACTTCAGTGCCGGATTTGCTGTCGCGGCTGCCGGTCTTTCAAATTCACCGTTTGACCAAGTGCTGGTGTGATGTGTTTCATATTGAACTAAGATAAAACTGATTAATTTGAAAAGCATCAAATTTAAACCATAACATTCATAGGTAATACGTAATTGTAGAAAATGATACATAAATGTAGATTAATTATGAAACCCATGGGCGATTTCATTTTAAAGAAGCTTGAATAGTCTGTGTCAGGGCTGGGGAAACTTTCTGCGCTGAATTGTCGCCTTGAATTTCAGCAGTTGGGCAAAAGACCGCACGAGCAGAATCTTAAGGGTTATTGTTCTGTAATTATTTATATATTATAGACACTTACATTTTTCAATGCAAATTGTAAACAACTGGTAAGGCAGTGTAAGAAACTCAAGAAGGGCAGCTGCGCCTTAGGCCCCTTTCACATTATGCGGTTTAACCGATACGGCGCAAAGTTGTTTATTTTTTTTTTTTTTTTTTGCCGTGTCATGTTTGCTTTCACACTTGACGATTTGCGACGTCAGTATTTGAGTGCGGTTTCTAATTTCATAGCTGTTTCAGTATGGATCGGAAGCAAATAGCAGCAATATGGTCTTGCGCCCACAATCAAAAGAAACGAGACTATAATCGCCTCACTTTTGGAAGAATAACGTGCAGATGAATGTCGGAATGTCTGTAGCATCTTTTGATGAATTCCACAACCGAATAAAAATTATACTCTGCGGCAAAATACTAACATTTGGAACTGCATTCAACCGACAATAATGGTAGCTGTGACTCCGAAGTAACTGTGTTGCCTGTTAAGTCATAGGTAGGGGTGAAACATCCTCCCTCTGTTGTGAGGCGAAAGTTTGGAGAGGGGTACCAGCTCAGGTGTCGTTCTAGTCATGTGAACGCGGTTCAAAATGACGAGGTCCGTCCTAAAATAGCCCTCGTGTTGCTAAAAAACAGGACGTTAATATAACTAAACAAAATCGCAAGTAACTGACACTTATTTTTAAATCTTAATCGTTTGTGTTTAAAGCCTAAAGTGTTATAGGACCTATTAACAACGAAAAAGCAATAGCGAAAATGCGACTGTTTATTAATTAGCAAAAACTTATAGATTTTGTTTTTACCATAATTACATAAAATAAGTTCATCCCTAGATATGGATTTTAAAGTCAGTGTAATAATTTTAAGCATTGCAAATGTATATATTAATAATATATTACGTAAATCGATTATACATAAGTTGTGGAACACGGATTTCATTTGCGCGCATGATTTTAAAAAACTAAGCAACCCATTGCAAACAAATGTTATGAAAATTCCCTTCGAAATATCACAGCTTTAAAATCATTTAACATGGTAGATAATCAGATATGCTTTAATCACTTTTTATGACGTTAAAATATTATACCTTTTTCTTGAAAATTATACGTAAGATACCACGCATTGAAAAAAACTAGAACGCTATGCTTTGATTTTGCATGTTTTTTCATAGTGTTTGTATAAACATAGCAAGGAAATTTCTGTGTGTTTGATGAACAATATTTTAAAAATTCTGTGTGTAAGTATTTAAAGTATAAATCACTCAACAAACATCTCTTTATATTGAGATGGGTTTTGACTATATCTTCTCAATTATTTAACGTACACTCATGTGCAATATCATGATATATATATATGATTTAAATTTTCAAATAAAATCATAAAAAAATCGGAAACTTTAATGGAATCTCCATAAAGAGTTCAAAATACTGAAGAATTTTATAAGACTGTCGGAATTATGAAAGCTAAAAAGTTTCTTGAAATTGCGACTTCAGAAATAAAACATATGTTTTATCTTAGAATTCAGTCATGATTATTAGATACTGCTATCCAGATTTTTATTAATTTACATGAAATAGTATATAATTCGTTTCCAATACCTTATACATGGCCGTATTATCCAAAGGGCAAATTAGGCAGAAGAACAGGGCGCTATTGATCCAAGGGATCATAAAAATTTTCTATGCTGATTTTGAACCAAAAAAATTTATTTAATTGTAATTTTAAATATGTTATACAATTTAATATGTTATAATATGGTATAAAACCTAGTTAATAAAATAACCTAGGAGAGCATAATGTTATCAAAACATTATAATGTTCCTGAATTATTTTTTTAGCTAGGTATTTTATTTGGGCCATAACACCCAGTTTCCTAGCCAGGGTCCTTATGGAGCGGCAAACACTGAAAAATCTTAAGATGGCCCTTATCTTACACAATATAAAAATACATAACATTCGTTAGCATTGGCATATTTCGAAATAAAATAAAATAGCTAAATTTTAAATAGGAAAAAAATAACGAAAATATTAAAAAATTACACAGTCAACACTCAAATTAAATGAAAGTGCGTTCTATAATAAGAATGAAATCATTTAAAAATGACAAAGACAATAGTAAAATTAAATTTTGAAGCATTCTATAAAAATAATGGAATTATTAATTAACTACAAAAGCTTCGAGAAGGCAAAAAGAACAAGTGACCTTGTGAAGGTGACGGACGGCAGCCGGATGAAATTCGAGCAGTGTGAAAGCGTCAGCATATTTTTACACATTACTACTAAGACGAAGTCGTAATGGCGCTGTTCTATTCATTCGCGCACGCGACTGGTTTAAACCCCAACAAACGGACTCAAACCGCGATCGGCTAGTGTGGAAGCTCCCACTAATTTCTTCAGTTTACCACCAAGAGGCGGCCTAATGCATTCTTGCCGTAACGGTTAAACCGCATAAAGTGAAAGGCTCTTAAGGCCGCAGGTTCCCCATCCCTATACTATAGACACACCCGCACATTTTTTTTTCCATGGGCTTAAGCAACTGTAAATGCATTTACCCACAAATATAGCCACTAATAAAATCATTTCACTGATATTATCAATAACTATAATTGCCTAACTCTGTTACAGTTCCATGATTCAGACTGAGAGTAAATATTACGTTAAATTAGTGGCAATATTAAATCCCATGTAATCATTATATGCCACTTTTGAACAAAATATCAAAATAAACACTTCTGTGTTCAATGGGTACGGATAATCGCCGATGGTAAATGGGTTGAAAATATCCCATTTTAGAGCAAAATTCATTGTCATTTTTTCACAAATGGATGTTGCTGGGTTTTTTTCGAAAAATTCATTTATTAAGACTCTAAAGTGATAATTCCAGATTTGTATTATCTCTCGTATATTTAAATCGTAAGTTCGAAATTCAAAATTTTTCGCATAATGCGCATGCGGAGTCAAAGAATCCCTTATTTGCTAATAATGACGTTTCCTCACTAAAAACTGCTATTTAAAGAATTTATATCTACTAAAAAGTATGTGTGTGCGCGTGCGTGTGTAAATAACACGGCCTTAATGTCTATCACAAGTTCAGGTTTAAAAAAACTTTTTGAAGGAGACATATATAACAAGTTATTCATAGTAGATTTAGTTTAAATTGAACAAAACCATTACTCAGTGCGAACCATCTAATCGCCATAAGAGGCTGGTAAATACTAAAACAGTCTTGAACAATTCTTAATTACTAACAAATAATTTTAAAAAACAATGAAAAAACAAAAAGTTAATAGTTTTGAATCTCCTGGACGCTTCCAGGTAAAAACGATAAATTTAAATAATTGATAAATAGATAATAATGATATTTAAGTTAATAATGATAATAAAACACTAATCGCAAACAGATCATGAGGAATTCACAGGCGAGAAATATAATTTCCAATAAGTATTAATGATCAAGACATGAATATCAAAACTTCTTTAAAGAAGTTTCGCACACTTGACAGGAATATCTACAGAAAAAAAGATTTCAAAAAATACATATAAAAATTGTAATTAGGCCTTATTAATATTGCAAAAATAAAAGATGTTGAAAGCATCGAAGTTACGAGGGCACTTATGTCTCTAAAATTATTGCAATTAAATCATTTGCTTTGATGATAAAGTCATCTCCATTCATTTTCGTTGACATCCTAAAGATAAGGTGATTAATAGATCATCTAAGTTACCCAGTGTATAAAAATATAAGTGATAAAAATCAAGAGCATATTAAAAGAAAAAATTGGGATGCTCTTTACTTGCCTTTCCCGTATACTTCCACGTAAGAAAGTCACTTATAACGTGCGGTATAAGTGACAAGTACAAGTTGGGCAATCAAATATTTCAACCTTCAGTAAAATGCCACAATTATCTATTCTTCTGGCGGTTGGTCACGTATGTTTTTTTTGTTTGTTTTTCTTAATTAACATGATAACTTTTCATCCTGACATTCTATCTCTAAACTGCGTGATGAGAAAATAGTTACGCACAAAATGTAACGATCCATTGGGCCTAGAGCTACCAAATTTTGTACGTAGTGACTTCTTGTGTAATAGGTGCTCGCTAGGGAAGGTTTTTTTTTCAAAATTCTATTAGATTTTTAATTAATTAAAAATCTAATCTAATTAATTTAAAAAATTTATACTAATCTACACTATGACCAAATATCAAATTTCATCTATATAGCTGGTTGTGTTTTTAAATAATCGTGTTCAAACACACATGAACGGAGAGGCATATATCCCAAATTAGTTTTTTTGCGGAGCAACACCGAAGGGTTATTGAGATTGGCCGCCAACTGCAAGGCCGCAAATTTGTCCATTAAAAAAGCAAGGTTTAAGAGTTAGATTGGTGCAATTTTCTGTGTATACATATAAAAAAAATTCGACGGTTAGGTACTCGTTAGGGGAGGGTTTTTTTCCAAAATTCTATTAGATTTTTAATTAATTAAAAATCTAATCTAATTAATTTAAAAAAATTATACTAATCTACACTATGACCAAATATCAAATTTCATCTATATAGCTGGTTGTGTTTTTAAATAATCGTGTTCAAACACACATGAACGGAGAGGCATATATCCCAAATTAGTTTTTTTGCGGAGCAACACCGAAGGGTTGGCGAGATTGGCCGTCGTCAAGGCCGCAAATTTGTCCATTAAAAAAGCAAGGTTTAAGAGTTAGATTGGTGCAATTTGCTGTGTATATATATATAAAAAATTCGACGGTAGGCTGTCTCCGCGAAACGGCCGCTGGGATTGAGGGGCGTAGACTTACTTACCTTACTCAACTGTGACTAAAGCTGTTCTATGTGACTAAAGTAGCTCTATGCGACTTTGACCTATACTCTATGACCTTTCTCCGTTGAATGAAACTAAAACCAACCCAGCTCAATTAAATCGAGGGAAAGGACAGCTCAATTAAATCAGCAATTGTTAATAATAATTAATTAAGGCAATTAATCGATTACTCAACTGTGACTAAAGTAGCTCTACGTGACTTTGACCTATGACCTATGCTCTATGACTTTTCTCTGTTAAATAAGTTAATCTGAATGAATTAATTAATCTATTAAAATCCTGTTGGTTAATATACCGCTCACAACCGATGCGTGCGCGCGCATCGGTCGCTGTGACGTCATCAACATTCTTCGTGATTTTCAGCATCTTCTCAACTCGACTGTGACTACACCATAATTACAAATTCTAAAATTATTTTCAATCTTCAATGTCTACCTTTCTCTGTTAAATAAAACTAAAACCAACTCTCTATGTTATTTGGTTGCGGAGCTATAAGCGTTTCAAAATACCACAAAAAGCGTCATAATTTTTCCTTTTCCGACGCACAACTAGACCAATATGGAAAGATGTAAGTCTACGTCAAAAAGAATTCAATAATAAGCCTATTGTGGCTGATTAAAAACTACGAGAACTGTTAGTTGTTGTGACAACAGATAGCTGATGAATGTACTTCGTTTTGCTGGCTGGTAATGGTCCGGATGAGGATAAATTTTTGTATACAGTAGAGTCCCGCTAACCTCGACCTCGCCTGTCCGGACATCCGTTTAATCCTGACGGGATTTTCAAAAAAAACATGGTATACAACCAATAAATTTTGAATTTTAATTATGTACAAAGATGATTTGTTAATCCTAAATCAATGCGTAGATTAAAAATTTAGGTCTATGTATACAGTAGAATAAAAAATAAACTTAAGTTGTAGAAAAGGTTGTACGTATTCTTGTAAAAAAACATCGATTTTTATATTTTTACCCATCTAAAACTTTATTAAACCCATTTAATACAAATTCCCTTTAATCCGGACTTTTAATGAACCGGACCGAGTTCGGTCCCCTCTAGTCCGGATTAGCTGCACTCTACTGTGTAGTAAAACTTCGATTAACCGTCACCGTCTGGATCAGAGCTGTGACGGATAACCGAATATACGGATAACAGAAATCTCTTAATACATATGTACAGTAACGTGATTTCACTGCTGACTTCGGACGAAAATGAAAATAAAATCCTTTAAAAGTGAATAATGCGCACATGCTGTATTTAATTTTACAAAACGATCAGAATAAACTTTAATACAAGAGTCGTAATCTACAGAAATGACGAATTAGAGTTTTTCGACGATGACAGATAACAGAAACTAACGGAAACGAGCAGAAATGGCGCTAGAATTTGCCCGACAGGGGGCCCCGATTTGCCCGACAGAGGACACGACCTGCTGAATGGGGGGACGAGTGTAATGAAATTGGTCTCACATTAGTAGATGCAAATTGGGGTTTCAGCCACATGGTGACTCTGCGGCTCTATGGGGCTCTGCCCTCCCCCACCTCTACCCTCCCTTCCCTATCACTTCTCAGATAAGGAACTTTCAAGATAACGATTCAAGATTATGACTTGAGATAAGGAATTAATTATTTTTTCGGACTTTGAAAATTTTCGAGTGTTTTTAGGGACTTAGGATTTTTCAATATCCTTTTAATAATAATCTCTCTCGCGCGCAGATTTGCATCAATTATAACTTATCGTTAATTAAAATAAAGTCATTAAAAATAAAATAACATAATAATTTGATACTTATAAATTAGATATAATATTTTTTCACAAGATTAAGCCCAAGCCACCAACCTCTTCTTGAATAAGGAATTAATTATTTTTTCTTATCTTTCTTTCTGAACTTTTGAAAATATTTGGAAATGTTTTCTTAGGACTAGATTTTCAACTATTCTTTTTTTACAATTAATCTCCTCTAACGTTGTCAAATATCATTACTTATCGTTAATAAAATAAAAGCAAATTAAAACAAAAATTAAAAATAAAAGCATTTACATAATGAATTGAAAACTTTTAAAATTAATTAAGTATAAGCCTAAACACCTTGATGCATCTTAGGTAGACATTATCTCAATCCAGTTTTCTTCATGCGATAATATAAATAAATTTTCTAATTCATTACTGACATAACCGGTATTAATGTTTATATAGTTTTTCCAGCAAGGTCCACTGGTATATAACTGCTCAGTCTGAGATTAGGACCTGAGTCCACGCGCCCTGTCGAACCCCTCAATCATCTCTGTGTACTTAATACACTAAAAATTCTATAGCTAATTATTTAATATGTATATTTAATTAATCATTTAAAAATATTCTTCGCTGACTTTGAAAATATTTAATGTTTTCCATTCATTGAGATGTGAATTCTTCTCGGCTGTTTGAAACAAAAAAATTCTCAAATTGATCTTTACACATCTTATTTATATTTATTTTCTTTTTTCGTCGCATGACTTTTTTTAATTTGCTTTCTAGAAAATTTCTGCAAACTTCACTGTATTTTTTTCTTCTTAAATATAGCTTTACTTTAGATGCAACTCTCACAAAATCTTTTCAATTAAATTGCCGTTTATAAGTAATCTCTCTAATGAACCAGCCTTGCGATTTATTTTTCTTCTCATAATCTCTCAAGTACTTTTCGGTGTTTAATTTTTTCCCAATATAACACAGATGGTTAAATTCACGAAATTTATCGTGTTAAGATGAACCTATAATCAGTATGCTTGGAATAAGTTAACTTCTTATAAGTTCTGAATTATTTTCTATAACTTAATGGTTGGACATTATTCTTACTTCAACTTATGTCTTTCCTTACATGTCTAATTCCTTAACATAGAACAAATAAATTTTAACTTACATAACAGCAACAATTCAACTCTCACTCTTCGTTTGATTCTTTTATTTCTTTTTCTCCAGCTAACAAAAGGATTTTGTAGGCTCTCTACCACAAAATGACACAGAAACAACTAAAATCTTTTAGGTTTGAGGTTAACGAAAGAAATCTTAGAATTCCAGTCCTTGTGTCTCGTTTCGGGAATAAAAAACCGTCAACATTTAATTTCAGTTCGAATTATTTTCAAAATCTTGAAATCATGAGACATTATCTCTAAATCTCACGTTTTCCACAGTTTTAATTCTCTTTTAAGACAGATTCAAATAAATTTTAGCTTCCACATTAACAAAACCATTCAGTTCACTTTCTCGTGTTTGAGCTTATTTTTCCATTTAAACAAACATAGTTGTGAATATTCTACCAATAAAATACAAGAGCGAAAAAAACCTTCTGGTCAATAGTTAATCAGAATCGAAACTTAGAATTAGATTTATGTGACTGTTTCGGGATAACAAAACGTCAAACTTATTTTATAGTCTGTGGAAAGTTGCGAATTATTTTCCTTAAACTCTAGGCATTTATCTCTTAGTAATCCTATATTTCAAAGACATTGAATTCCTTAGCATAGATTAATTTAATTTTGTGCTTCAGCTTGGTCTAATTTAGCATCAACCATTCAAGTTCATCTTTTCTGCTTTTACTAGTTGAGCCTTTATTTTTTCCATTAACAAAACATTCAGTTTATATAATATTCTACTCAATAAATACAAGAGCACTAAAATCTTTCGGTTTTGAAGTAAGTTAGTAAAATTTTAGAATCTTTGTTGTAGACAGTTGAGCTGGAATAATAAAACGTCACTTTTGAAGAGTGTGGAATCTGAATTATTTTCTCTCAAATCTAAAAGTTTTGCATATATTCTTAACAACTACTTTTTCCTATTAGTTTTAATTCCTTTACACATTGATCATGCAAATTTAGCTTACATTACTTCACAAAGAAGTTTAATCTCTATTTTATCTATAAAGGTTTTGCAGGATTTCATCTGAATATCATTGAAAAAGATTTCGCATTATATCTCATGTCCCACTGGTTATCTTGTATCTTGAAAGTTAAGAGAATTTATAACAACATGCTAGATAATTTCCTTATCACGAATTTTACAATAATCAACTGATTGTCGCTAAGCAATTTCCTTATGTCGTTCTAGAGTGTATCTTTTATGAAAAAAACGTGTCTAATTAAGTTCTGTCTGATTAAACATATCTTTCTTCTCTTTTCGATATGTAAAAAACCGATTGATTTCTCTGCTTTTAAGGACTTAGATTTATTTCTTGACTTTCTTTTGATTTCTTATTTCTCTTTCAATCTTATTTTCTTTTATTTTTGTGAATTTTTTTTCCTTTCTAATTAGTTAGCTCTGGATTCTCAATTTCTTCTCACGATTATACCCACTTTGATTTTGGACATTTCCTCCATGACGGAACGATTTTTTTCTTTGCATAACGAAATTTATTGAAACTTAAAATTTCGATTTTCTATCGCTCCAAGAATAAATAAAAGTGTAATTATTTTAAAGTTAGTTGCCTTTGATTATAAAAAAATTGCTTCAGGTTAAAGGAATAGACTCATTTAACATACCAGGGTTTAATAGTTTTCTCTCGCTTAAAAAAAAGTGTCGACTTTATTTTAACAAAGTTCAATTGACCTTTTTTCATCCATGCTTTAATTTCATTATCATGAAAAATAAATAAATTTTTTGAATATAGTAATTTATTTTATTAATAACATTCATTAAGTTTATCTTACTCAAGCTTTTTTAAGGAAGATTAAAAAATTATTATGAATTTTCAAAGATAAATTTTATTCCAGAAAATTAATCGTTTCCTTTTGATGTAAAATTAACCAGCAATACGTAACTGAAATCCATAATTC